>JAYMTN010001198.1:0-13443 GCA_036897425.1 Erodium trifolium
CATCAGTTTATATTATCGAATACAATACAGCTTTCACAAAAGTTATCAGAAAAAATCGATTATGATAGTGAAATTCGATAATCGATAAAGAAAGGAAGAAAATTCTGATTTTTTTTGTTTTGTATTTTATCTGCATCTTAAAATACATTAATACAAATGCAACTTAAAGTATAAATTCTCTTCATTTTATTGCCATTATCAAAAATGAAAGCTATGGTTTCCAAAAATTGACTAATACATTAATTTTTTTGCAATTGTCCCAAAAATAAACAAAGATACGTAATCTTTTGTGCAATGTGGTGGTGAGGTTCGAATTCTAATGTTAGATAGGTGCACAAAAGGATGGTCTTTTCTTTACACAACCAGCTACAAACTGAAACAGTGTGTTAACTTTGTGTACAATTATTATATACATAACAACAAGAGGCACAGATTGTGCATACAACAACTGTAAATATGAAGAGCAGGTGATACAATATATATATAGGTCTGCAAATTAAGCAGACACTGTGAGTAAGAACTAGGAAAGTTTTGGGTCACCACAGAAAGCTTCCGGCTCAAATGATCTTGCAGACTCATCATTGTAAACGCCGGGTATGGCTCTATCACGAGCTTTTTCAGGCACCGGATTAGACCCTTTCTGGAGTCCATCAACATTGACGAGGAGAAGGATGCATATAAATAATGATCCAGCAAGTGTGACAAGAGTGTATTTCAATCTGCTTAGCACCGGCTTCACCTGTTTGAGATAAAAATTCAGATCACCTCAATGGTTCAAGTTTCACACTTCCCATAAATCACCATGGAGGTTCATTGATACTTCAATTTGTCCATACAGAAACTATATGACACGGACCCTTTTGAGGTCATCAAGTTCCTCAGAGAGCAACCAAATAAGAAGAAAAACGAACATGGAAAAACTCCAAAACTATATACTATGGCTTACTGAAAATGAACCAAGAAGCCTATCCCGTGCCAAAACTTCAGCAGTCTTCACCCACACCTGTGTTCAGCAAACTATTCAACTTCAGTTTAGGACATTGACATATAAGAAAAGATGCCTCAACACCATAAGCATCCATGCCTGATACAAAAGAACTATCTATCTTCTATAGGGTTCAGTGAAATACACATTGAAAATGGAAATCACCACATTCCATTAGGGAACTAGTTACCATGTTCTTCACTATCCAGCTTAAGTTAAGCTAATCACAAATCATAGCACTAGCAAAAAATACATTTTTGTGATGATTGAAATAAATAATCTGATTTAGCCCCAACTTCAATCAGCAATTTGTGAAGAGTTGTAATGGAAATGGATGTGCATACCTGACCATCATACCACCCTGTCTCTTCATCTGCAGAGGATGATGAAGCACAAAGATCAATTAATGTTTGGTTAAATAATTAAGAAAAGGGTATAAGATTTCGAAGACCCATTACACTCAACAGTGGCGCTAAGCAATCGATTCCCAACATAAGCCCAACCCAGATACATCCTCACAACCGCAAGGGTGACCACGAAGACCCCACTCGAAACGGCGGCGAGGATTCGCTTCAACGGCTCCGGATCAGGGCCCACCGCGCCAAACCAGGCAACCGGGAGCCCGATAAAGAGCGCAAAAGAAGCTCCGGTGACGAACAACCGTGAGCAGTACTCCACGACGTCGCCGGAGGCCCACGAGAAGGGGAAGGACTCGGAGATGGCCTGGTACTCGTTGATTGGCTGCTGCTCAGCCGGGACAGGACACTCTGTTTCCGGCGGAGTGTTGTCGTTCCTGAACGACGAGAAGGATATTTTGGGAATTGAATTTCGACCCTCGTGGTGACGCCGATGGAAGAATCTCTCGGTCTTGATCGGAGAGACGAATCTGCCTCCGCCGGTGGAGGAGGCACTGAACACGATCGGCGGTGGCGCTTTTAGCCACGGGTAAAAGGTTGTTATTATGGCCATAGCTGCTCAATCTGAGATTCTATTTTTTTGTCTCACAAAAGCATCTAATTTTATTCGTTTTAAGTGCTCATCTTCTAATAAATAAATAAATATATAATATCTGCTATCCAAATATAATGAGCTTTTTTTTTCGACAACAGCTCAATAAATCACATAATTCTAATTATGATCAACAGATCAAGAATCCTAACATATATTTTTTTCCTTAACACAGATCGAACTCCAAACATGAAAACAAAAACATCATCATTTTCTTGTGTTTTCATTTTTCTGTTGTTCTTTTGGGATCCATTAAGGATCTGTTTTACTTACAAAGTTAGCATTACATCACATGTGGAACAGATTAACACTTGACACAAGGCCTATTTATTATAGCTGCTAAATTGGCTAACTTTGTAAAAGAAGCTCTTCAAATTACAATAAGGAATGTTGTTTCTGCAATGGGTTTGTGTTGAGCTCCCACTTTGAATGAACACCAACACTCCTCTCCCCCATCCAGCACTGAATCAAATCTCTTATGTTCCGTTTTCCGTTGCTTCCACCGGTAAAAAAACTTATCCCTTCTCCTCCAGCTCTTCGAGCCAAAGAACGTATTCTTGGTAACTATAAATACAACTTCATGGTTTCCGTTATTCCATCAAATTCCTACTTTCTGTTCTTCCAACAACCAAATGTTGAAGACGGCGCAGGCGCTGCATGAGCTGTGAGAATGAAGGCCGCAGGTGCGGTTCCCTGGAGATGAAAACAAGACATGTCAGTGAAATGGACTAGTTTGGGTCTTTCCATGTGTGGATAAGTTATCCAGATAGCACCTACGTCCTTTACGTTTTTTGCACATAACTATCCCCAACTTTAGAACGTTATTTACGGTAACCTAAACTTTCAATAATTTGCAAATAGCTCTTTTTTGCCAAAAACTGATGAAAATGCTCGAACCTATTTCAAAAAATAACTACCAAAACATTTGGTTAGATGCAAAAAGACTTCTTAAAAGATAAAATAAAACTATTAAAAAATGAAAAAAAAAATTGAGATTAGGGTCAAGGGCATATATACAATAGCTATCTGCAATTAACCCTAAGTTTTAGGCCAACTTTTACCAGTAAGGAGTGAGAATTGTTTTGACTACAGGTTTGTGTGATGGGAAAGAACAAGTGCGATAAAACTTACGTGAGCCAACAATCACGGATTATCTGCGCCACTGTTGGGTCGATATGTTCTGGAATTTCAAGACGCCTATGTTGGAAACCAACAGCACCAACGACTTGCATTGGATTCAATCCTTTCCATGGGATTTGCAAGGTAGCTAGCTCCCATAATATCACACCAAAACTGTACACGTCACACCTGCACATCAACCAAGAAACTAATTGTAAATGGTCTAGCATTATTGAAGGGATACTGGCAACTCAGGTTCAAAACATAATTCACATTCTGTTGGTAACTAGTATTGTCTGGACAACTTTTTGGGGGGTTAACTGCACATTATTACCTTTATGAATTGCCCACTAACACATGAACCCAAAGTAAAGTTTCCAGACACAGACTGTCGTTATGAATTTCCATTTTCCATGTGTCACCAAAGTACAAAATAGAAGGAAACTACAGAAAATTGATTTTTTTCGTAATGAGACACATAAGTTAATTTTTTTCAATATCCCAAAATTACTCATTCCCATCCTTTAATCTTCCGATTGCAATATGATCTCGTAGAGGATTTATAGAATGGAATCAAAATGAAATAGGAAGATTAAAGTGTGAAAATGAGTAGTTTTGGGATATTTTCAATTTTACAATCACGTTTAAGTCATGTGACGGAAAAAACAAAAATTTTGACGGTTTCCATCTATTTTGTCCGATGGTGACCAGTGAAATTCATAAGGGTAGTCATGTGTATGTGGTACTATGAGTTCACGTGTTTGTGGGTAAATTATAAAGGTAGTTATGTGCAATTAACCTTTTTAAATCAGAATGCTGTCAGGACAACTGAATCACAGGCAGAAACTTTCCAAATTGAATGCATGCAAGTGGCTGTACACATGGATTACAAAATTTTCAGCACACTTACTTTTCATTCGCTGGTTCATTCCTCAAAACTTCAGGTGCCATCCATTCAGGCTGCAGACCAGGAGCAAAATTATTTGTGAAAAAAATTAGCTTCATAACGAACTTAAGTGAAAGGACACCGAATTGTTTTGAATATTAATGTTTCAAAAGCACTACCGTTCCAGCAGTAGACTTTGACGAAAGAAAGGTATGGTGCTTAGTGCGTGACAACCCGAAATCACAAACCTGAAAAGAGAAGCAAGCAAAATATCCGGAATGTGTCCATCAGATTAAATCAACAATAATATAAGCTATCAAAATAAATCATAAATGAAATAATTCACATAATTACAGAAAAACTTTTCGTTATGGACCAA
The DNA here is from genome assembly GCA_036897425.1 of Erodium trifolium. Classification (NCBI taxonomy): domain Eukaryota; kingdom Viridiplantae; phylum Streptophyta; class Magnoliopsida; order Geraniales; family Geraniaceae; genus Erodium; species Erodium trifolium. The sequence continues at coordinate 4,378 of JAYMTN010001198.1, forward strand.
CCTTAACAACCCAGTTCTTATCAACAAGGAGGTTTGGAGACTTGAGATCTCGATGCACGATAGTAGGATGGCTTGTGTGAAGATAGTTCATTCCCTTGGCCTTCAAACATTTAAATAGCCTAACTTAGGAGAAAGAAGCATTCACATAGAAGAAAGCAGAAAAAGAACAATGTGATTTCTGATTGTACCACGTCAAGAGCCATGCGCATTCGCCTCCTTTCATCGAGTTGATTTGGGCGATGAATCAGCCTATATAAACTCCCCCTGCATTGTATTGAAAGAATTAAGGAGCAAAACATGACACACTGACTACTCAATAATGATGCTTTCTTTCTCTAAAACCCTTGTGAGGTAAAAATAGAAGTGAAATTTCAAATTTTTCATTGCTTTCAGAATTTAAAGGAGAAATCAACCTTGGAAGAAACTCTGTCAGTATGGAGAAATGTGGGGACCTAGTAACCGCTCCCATGAAAAGGACAACATTTGGATGCCTCAACCGTAACATGATTTCAACCTAATTAAGTAACCAGCAGTAATTAAGTAAAGTACAAATATAAAAATATCAACTGAATTAAATATTGGCGTATCATAAAAGTATCTTATAAATTCCAAGGGTCACTTTCAGGCGCTTACTTCACTTTTAAATTGAACCAACGAATCGCCAGAAAAATCTTGATCTAAAAATTTCTTCACAGCAACTTCCTATCATAGGAGACGATGTAAATATAATAAACACTGTAAATAATGCATAATATAATGATCATCAAGTCATATACGAATATTCTTAAAACATGAGTATATTTTCACATCATCGGCATCCTTCAAAAAGCCTAATTGTTACCAATAATTGCAAGTCCACCTGGATCCCCAACAGAGAAGCCCGGATGGAGCCATAAGAAGCAATATATGCTTTGCCTTTTTAGAATATGTATCAATTACAGTGATCACTGAACTAATGCCGATGATTCCAATCAATGCCTAGATAAACTGATTTTAACAAAGATAAATTAATAAATTGATAAATTACAACAAATTGACTTGCACAATATTGAATAAAATGTTTTTGTCACTGACATATGTTCTCAAATACTCTATAGCTTTTATTTTTGAAGTTTGAAAAATCATTAATGAAAAGTTAAATGAGTTATAACAATGGAGCGTAACTTACAGTGCCATTCCAATCTGCATGGTAAACCTCCCCATATGAACCTACAAGACCAAGATACCAACATAATCCGTAGTATACTTAATAATTAGTCCATTATTGTAATATATAAATCATTCTAACCTAAACATGTAAATGAGGCAACGAAAAAGTACTAATTAATCAAACAAATTTAAGAGAAAAATAGACTTTTCTTATCATAAAACCCATTTAAATTGTTTGTAATTAGGAACAGAAATTAATTATAAAAGAACCTGTAGGAAGTTGGAAAAGAGAAGAAACTTACCAATGCCTATACGTTCACCAATCTGAAGATCCTCCCATGAAATTTCCCATTCTGCATCCTCGCCAAAGTTAATCTTCTCACTGTGGCCATTGCACTCAATTAACACACCAATATTGGTTGTATCTTTCAATTTTGCAGCACATTTCTTGCCCACATCTAATTCATTTAGAAGTGGACTTTGTCTAGAGTCGCCTGAAGAAAGCAAGGAAGAGACATAAAAAAGTTACTCTTACAAATCTCTGTGACAGTCCTAGTTTGATCAATAGGAACACACCTAGACATGCGGCATCAGCCCCATTCATGCCATCGGATCTTCTAACAGCAATCACTTCCTCGCTTGTAGTAACAGATGGCAGATAAAAATTAGGGTGGACAGCATTCATCCCCAATTCTTTTTGTTTTTCACTTGAATGTTCATCAGACTGTTTCTGTTCACCATCAAAATCAATGAGGTTTGCAGGCTGCATTTGAGGAAAGGGTAAGTACTCCCCGTCATATTGTTGGGGAGCACCACTCTCTAACAAATGTTGGGGAGCACCACTTTCTAACAAAACCGCATGCAGCTTCTGTGCGAATTCTGGGTGCTTTGATGCGCTGAGTACATACTTGGAAACATTTTTCACTTGCATCTTTTCTGCAGGAGATGCTTTGCTACAAGTGCCTGATGAACCTTCCCCTGAATTGTGTAGTGAAGGTAGAAGTCTCCCAAATTCATTTTCAAATTTCTTGGTTGAAGTTTCTTTAACAAGTTTTCTTTCATCATCTTTTCTCTGAATATCTACAGATGATGCAGTTCCAGCCAACATGTTGCCACCTTTAGAATCCTTGTCATGAAGTGATGAAACGACTGATGCCCCGGTTCCTTTTTCAAGGACCAAACAAGAAGCTTCCAAAGTTTCCACCGAGTCTGAAAAGCTCCTAATTTCTAGCCCAGAATTTAAAAGATGAGTGCTTGGCACCTCAGCAGGAATCAGTGCACCAGGGGCACCCATTAGATCAATGATATATTCACTGAATCACATCAACAAATTATTTGATAATTAGAAAATTTGTGTCATTTACTAAAATAATAGAATAAATAGAGGAAACATTAGCAGTCATGCATATGCTTTCAAAATTCACACCAAGCAACCTGCAGATGCCAGTTCAGAAGTGATTTCTGATCATATATGAAAAAGGTTTTCAGTGTTCAGGGGTTGATATTATTATAACTTTCACATATACAAGTGTTTTTCATATTAGTGATAGCAGAAGAAATATTTTAATTATGTTTCTCTTAAAATGCATGTATATGTTCTAATGAAATTATAGATAAACATTTTTTACTAACTCTTCCCCACCAACTAAATTTGAAAATTTCTCAATCCATCCTTGAGTAAGAAGAAACTACACCTTACAAGAAACTATATAGACAAATAGAAACTTATTAACATAGTCAATTACTTGAATGGACATCTAAAACAAAGACATTACTAGACATGGCATCAAAGTTAGAATATGCAATAGGAACAACAACTTGCATTCTGATTTCTCCCTCGAGAGAAACTGCAGTATGCCACCCAGAACTGACTGATTTTGTTTAAGGAACATCCATAACTCTATACTAATGCTGAGTGAGTTTGATTTTCCTACTTATTCAGGTTAACTCTGAAAATATTATTCATTCATCTAAACCAGCATAATATAGCCCACTGGTAACCATTTAACTGCATTGCAAATTACTCATTTTTATTTCTCTCTCTAAAGCACATGGCCCGAATGATTCAGGTTAATTATTCAACAATGAATAATTAACCAAAATCATTTTGTTGATTTTTCTCTTGTTTGATAGGTTGCCTTCTTTCAATTAAGTTTCAGGTCCATCGACATCATGCAAATAACTTTTTTTATATAGTTCTAACTTAGATGAAACAATCACAATCATTTCCAGCCAACTTGGTCAAACTTGGCTTGGAGTAAGCAAACAAAACTAGACGCGTTGTTGATATAAATCATTCAAACAAATATAACTATTGAAAAACCAGAGCTGGGTGTCATCACCTTCCATTACCCATTTTAATCAAATTCACAGCTCCATCATCAGTTCCAGTGTAGTAGCTCCCTTTGACTAGCATACATGGAAGATTTATCCTATCAGCTAGTACCTACATGGTAGTATGAGAGAATTCAGATGCAATCTCCTTGGACTAGAAATGTGAACCAAAGATAATCTTTAAGTGGAAGAATGCATATACATAAAGAAACAGCATGAAGTGTATGTCAGTATTTTGGTTAAATAAATCAAGAAAAAGTGAATAAGAAGGTGTACAAAAAGAAACAGATAAATTATTTACTCTAACAAAGTAAGATGCCTTGAGACTTTGATGAGGTGGAAGATATTACAACCTTAAAAAGCAAAGCCCTATGCCGTGAAAGTCCAACATCAAGGCGTCCGAGGGGAAGAACAATAGAGTTCAGGGAATTCCGCAATTTGGATCTTCTGATGCTCCACCTTTTCAGCATTCCATCAGCATCACCAACTGGACCTCCCATTCTATTCACAACCATATCAGCAACTTTCTGAATCAAACCACTAATACCCCTTTCCGAATATCGGCACTCCATGGATATAGTGCATGCTTCTCTCTCAAGTTGTTGTAGGTGAGGATCAACCGAGCGGTTTACCAAAATCACATCATAATTAACATTGTCCAAAATTGAAACCGCTTGAAGATCCATTAATAAAGGCATCTTTCCCTGGGAAACAGAGCTTGATGTGACACCATAAACGTCATAGAAGCCATCCATCAGTTTCTCGTCATAATTTACAACATTATAGCTCTGCAACATGTACAAAGCAATTAGTTTATACACAACTTTTTCCTAATTAAATTAACTAATTTCAAGAAAGAAAAATAGAAACAAGTCAATAATTACAGCCATTCTCGGCAACCAAGGATAATGCTAAGAGAAATACTCTCTTGCACATATTTTGAGAAGGGACCCTTTACCAATTGGTGTAAATTATTATTGGTTTTAAGACTATTAATATCATATGGAGCTTCAAATGCCAAATTATATCCCCAATTATGCAACTTCAGCATGCTAGAAATTGAATAATAGCATTGACTGATGTAATAACATAGCTTCTTTCCACACATGAACAGATACATCTGACAGAACTGTAGGAGTAAGCAAGCAAATAATGTGAAACCTCTATTACAATAAGCCCATGAGACAATTCATCTTTATCACCAATCAAATTAGTCATGCCAAAAAAACAATCAATATTCCTGATGGCAATGCTAGAAGTCAGCCAGCACACATGTTCAGCAGGTCTTAAGGTTTAGTCATCCCTAAGGCAAACAACTACAGTGACCATGGCTGTTAAATCATGAATCCAAAATACATCATAACCCTATTGCAATAGACCCAAAATAACATATCCAATACAACCATCTCCTTCATCCATAATTACGTCATAACCCAATGGCAATGCTCCCAATATAACATATCAATACAACTTCATGACAATGATAGACGATTCAAAGTAAAAGTTGTTCTTGGTAGTCAATTCAATAACTTCAAAAACTATAACTTGTCAGACGCACCAAAAAATGCATGCAGGAAATGAAGAATTTGGTCTGCAAGAAGAGCATCATGATAGAAAATGACAAAGTAATAGCCAAACAATATGAGGTATCCCCAGTGGCCACAATTAGAGAAACCGTTCAACCAAAAAATTTAACTGATCTCTGCATCAAAGCACGAAATTAACACTAAAAACTGTCAATTACTCAGGGAGTAGCATACTGGATTACTGCAATTCAAATAAGAAAAAGAGTATGAAGATGAAATGAAGACTTAAAATGCCCAGAAACAAGACCTCAACCGCACATACTGCTCACTAAATCTCCAATTCATTGTGCAAATGCCCAATTGGATTGTATTTAAGCATACCCAGTACTGTAGCGACAACAAGGCTTCACTGTCTGCCGTCGAGCTCGAGCCCGAGCATCCCAAGCTCATCCTCTTGGCAGCGTCGATCTGAGCAGACTCAGGGTCCTCCCTCGCCTCCCCCGCATCAGGATCCGACGCGCTAATCGCCAGCGCCAGTTGTACCTGAAACTCCTCCTCTAAGAAATTGAAATCGACGCACCCACCACCATCTCCTCCGCCAACACCCACACCCGCCGCCCGATCAGGGCCCGATTCCACGGCCCCGAATCTCCCCATTGCCGCCGAAATCGAATCAGACGAGGAAGACGGAGATGGATTGGAATTGGGGCTCGGGTTGGTGGTAGTGGGCACCACCGGTCTCGGCCGTGTCTCGGCGAGCCTATGGGGAGGCTGATCATTGAGGCCGCCTCCGATGTGAAGCTTTTTCAGTAGATGCTTCATTTTCGACATGGATCATCAACGAGGATTGGCTATTCCTCTCTCGACACCACCTCAAAATATAAAAATATGAGAGCTTTTTTCTCTCTTGTTTTGTCTCTGTAGACAGTCTCAACTTAACCTACACCCACCAGTGGCAATTGTTTCAGATTCTCTTAACCTGCGCACCCTTCTCCGTCAAGCTACCACTGCTCGGGTCTCTCAAATTAACCGTTCACCATTCCTCCACTGCGATGTATCAATATTCAATACCGCCTAAGACTACGTCGTTTAGCACAGCTACAATTGACCCATCAGTCTGACGTGGCTTGCGCCTGCATTGCTGTCAATAGAACTGCGGTTAATCTACGTCGTTGGATTCTGCTGATTTGTTTTCTTTTTGACCATCTAACGTGGAATTTTTTTTGAAAATAATAATTCAGAATGAAGAATACATATATGAGATATGGTAAGAGGCGAAATTCGATTCATAAACGAATTTATGAACGATAATCCTATGACTGTGATACCCAGCTAATTTAGGGGAAACAATTATGAGAGACTCCGCAATGTAATGGCTGATCAGACACAGCTGGTTGTGGTCATTTCCTGACTCGGCCTGAAAATATATGTGGTAAATGAACTGGGGCATTAGAAAAGATAACGGGCATCTAGGAAGAACACCATGAAATGGGAGAATCAAGATGTCGGGTTCGCACCGACCCTATTGCTCGCCCTTCGATTCATTGGACCTGACGAGGTTACGTAGCAGACCTCGCCTGTTTGTGGGGCCAATAAGGGCTCATGTTCGTAGTCAACGATAGCTCAGCATTCCCATCGATATTCTACATGTCGGTGCTGACACTTTGGGGGGGGGGGGGGGGGGGACACCACCATCTAGCGTCGACCACACCCGCAAAGCCAGCCACTGCTCTCAATCTTCATGATTCAGATCAAGGAGCTGATAGGACCTCGCGCGAAGATCCCCAACGAACGGAATCGGGTATAACTTGTTGTTAGAGCCTTTCCTGTCTTCCCGATGGACTTGGTGGTCCGTGAAACGAGGGAAGAGACGTGGGACCACGGTGAAGCCACCACAAGCAGTAGTGGGGTAGCAGATCGCCTGTGATTTCTGCCCCCGGCTGTTCCGAGAGGGACTCCTAACAGAGACGCGAGAAGAAATGGAGGAGAAGGTGGTGGTGATGAGTGGTGGGAGATGGCCGAACCGATGTCCGTGAGGGAGAACATCTCTTCAAAATAATAAACTTTAATGCTTACGAGTTTTTGAAATAAATATTATTAAAAATTGAAGGACTTTTTCGTTTATATAGGAAGACGCTTTAGTTTTTTCCCACGTAATTTTTTAAATCAAATGTAAATTTGGTAATTTTAAAAGTTTAGAGAAATCACGTGACCAAGTCTATTTATTCCTGGGTTCTTTAGCATATAAGTGGAATTTAATTAGTAATAACAATGGTTAACAGAGAAACAGATATGATAGGAAACGAAATGGTGAGACATAGTCTCAACGACACGTTCAAGACGCTAACCCTATGACTAAAATACCTAGTTAATTCATGTGAAACTTGAGGGAGCAGATCCTCTTGATTGTGGGTGCTCGACTGCAGCTCATAGTGCACTTTTACTGACTCGACCTGAAAATGCTTGTCGGTTCTGACATGTACATTGATCTCTCAGCGGAGACCGTCTTGGGGCACTTGAAGGGATAACGGACATCTAGGGAGAACATCAGGGAAAAGGGGGATAGAATGGGTCGAGATGACTCTGATCCTGGCGGGCCGAGGTGTGTGTCCCCCCACACACCCCGTTGCTTGATGTCAACTTCTGATTCCAATCTCCCTAACTCCGATCGGGGATTTTAGGGTCTCGATCCAGTGGATGGGGATGGAGCGTCCTTGCACTAAGTCCCCAAATGATCGGGTGCACCACATGCATAGCGTTGGAACCAAGGTCGGTCCTCCGACGAACTTGGGTGATAGATGGGCGGTTGGGGAGTTGTGTGATTTTAGCAGATCCATAACATAGAGGAATTAAGCAGACACGCGATAGAGGCGGCTCTGGTGGCAGAGGAGGAAGTAATAGTGGAGGCTCTGGTGATAGAGTAGAAGGTTGTGGTGTTAGATTGTGAGCGGTAGTAGAAGAGGGCGGCGGCGCTGGTGATGGTCAGTTGATCGTTGGGGGAGAAATGGAGGAATGGTGGTGGTAGTGGAGTAGTGATAGATGGTCAGGACGGTACCCATGAAAAAGAACGACGAGTTCGCCGGAATAAGCTAGGGTCGGCCCTAGACAGCATCATGGGAGCTCCAAAATAGACAAGAACATATTATTTCCGATTTTTTTTTAATTTCAATTTTGTTTGAAATTTTATTTATTTATTCCGGTTAAACATAATTAACGATGTAAAATATGTTGTTCTCGATATAAATTTTTAATAGCTTTCAATATATATGACCAACTTGAAAAAATATATATGAAAATAATACGTTTCCATTCTTGTTTTAACATTAGGAAAATATATATATACCTTTCGATCAGGAAAAAACACTAAGAAAAAAATATGTGAAATCATTTTCAAACATAGTTTACATAGTGTTCAACAAATGACCATAGACGGGGATTAATCGACGCCTAAGAGAAAAAAAAATTGAACACCGACCCGATTTTAGTAGATCGGGCGGCTCTAGGTGGATTCAGAAAAATCGGGTCAGTGTTGTAAAAATCTCCGCCTAGGCGGGGATTTGTACAACACTTTTCCGATTTTCTTATTTTTATACTAAATAATTACTACTACTCGTTTTATACATTTCATATTATTATAATTAAAAATATGTACATTTTATTTCTAAAGTTAATTATAAAACTAATAATCATAAATGATATATACTTATCTTTTTTAGCATGAAAACGTGAATGGTTTATTGATGAAACTAGTTCAGGTTTTTATCCCATATCCCCCTTCTTCTTCTTTTTTTAGTATGGAAGGACTCTCCCAATTGCTGAAACTGGCGCAGGACCGACATGAAATTCAAGGTGTTAAAGTGGCGTGAGGGGATCATGAGATTTCCCACATGTTTTTTGCTGACGATTGCTATGTCTTTTGTCGAGCAGATGTGGCTGTAATAACCACTTTCAAACGTCAAGCGACTAGTTTACGAATCGGGTTTGAAGTCGTAAAAAAAAAAAGGGTTTTGGGCCGGATTGGGCCGGCCTGGGTCGGACCAGACCCAGGTCCCCTTGC
>JAYMTN010001199.1:0-13440 GCA_036897425.1 Erodium trifolium
TGCATATTTAGTCTTTTGGGATTTCTTTCCCCGTAACCCATTATCCAATCACAGAGTTCTAAAACTGGTGAGGCTTACCCGGGGAGATTTCGGTTTGTATTTAAATATGTATATTATATTAATATATAATATATATTCAAGACAAAAAAATATCACATATCTTCCTAAATCCTTTCTTACGATTCAGTAATTTATCAAATATTTTTGTTAAATCTTATCAAGGTTCTAAAACATGGGATCGGCCAAAACTCGACGAGTTTGACCAAGTTTTTGACCAACTTTAACTTATCAGACTTGGTGGCTAAGCTCCATCGAGAACTAGGAGGAGTTCTCGGGAAGTTCACGACCACTGCGAACTTGGGGAGTTTTGCCGGTTCTTAGAACACTGTCATCTAGGAGTTCATTCTTATGTATGTTAATGCCCATTTATTTTCTTACCGTTTAATGTAAATATGTGAGAAATTATGTTGGTTTGCCAATTTTTAGAACACTGTCACAGAGGAGCTCATTGTTTATTATGTATGGAGATGCCCATTTATTTATTTTTACCCTTTTAATGTATATATGTGATAAACTATGTTGTTTTTGTATCATCTGCCTCTTCCTTAGAAAATGACTTGTCATCACATCAATGGGTTAAAGTCTTATCACTAGACATTTAAAATGATTAATTTCTGCCCTGAAAGCAATCAATTTCAGTGATGATCAATTCAAGAATATATTTCCTCTTTCCATAATTCCGTATGATTCAGATTGGATTACTGTGGAAGGTTTATATTAAACTGCTTTTTGTGGGTGTCACGTTGTAGGAATCATCAACGAAAGATTCAGAAGAGCCATCAACCTCTCTCCTTGATGCATATAATTTAGAAGACAATGCGGATAAAAGTGCTTTAGCTGAACATTTGCCCCAGGAAAAAGAGGTTAGGAGACATATATCTATGTTGTCCTGCTGGAAAAGAATGTCAATATCTAAACTTAATATTTCTTTTCTTTTGCAATAATAGGCTTTTGTTAGTGCAACTGAAGAGAATGATGGATACGTATCCAAGGATGGGAAATTGATTTTCGATTTTCTTAAAGCCATTCACGCTGCGGAAAAAAGGCAAGCTGAGATAGATGCTCGTGTTCTCGCTGAAGAGAAGAAAGCTTTAAAAGTTGGTATTATTGCTTGGTTATTCTAGTTGTTTTGCACTCACTGTACAGTTTTCTTGTCTTACTAGTTTGGCTAACTTTGTTAAGCCTCCTGCCAATGCTCTACTCTAGGAGAAGTATGAAAAGGAATTGAAGGATGCAATTGCCAGGGAGTTCATGCGTGCAGAAGAAGCTGCAATTTTGGATAAGGTAATGAGATTTCTAGCTTACTCTTAGCTTGTCCTTAAAATGAAGATAACTCCTTCAGTTTGATTGCCATAATTAACATTAATTTGCTTCTAGTCATGTATGTGATCTAATCAGGTCTCTACTCTCCAGTGACAAAAGCATGCATCACTTGCTTTGTTTTGCCGTAATTACAGCTTTAGTTTAATTTGTACTGAAGAAGGTGGTTGCTTCTAAACGTCATTTTTTATGGAGGACGTCTGAGCAATTAGTTTTGTTATTTCTCATTTGGGGGCTGTTAAAAGTTTCTTTGATCACAAGTGAACAACTTGTATAAAACTAGCCAGAATAGAGTTCCCAGTATAGAGGGTCATGTTTGCTATAATATTGGTACACCTTTCTGAAAGGGTAAGCTCACTTCCAAATGCTTTTCTAGCCTTCCATTTGACTTCACATTTAGAAGAAATAGGTAGACTTCTAAGATGAGGTTTTTGCTTCTACAGAGAACGGCCTTTTTTTTCACTATAATTCTCTCACTTCCTTGGTTATTAGGGACTGGTATTTTTTTTGCTTTCTATCTTACTGCCGGTTGATTCATAGTAGTCCATAGTAGCAACAAATAAAAATAGAATTTACCTTCGTTCTTTCTTTTTACGGATGTATTGCTTTTGCTACATCACTTGAGGGTGTGACCAGATGAATACAAAGATTCAAACTATTGCAGTTGCTGTCACTTGGGGGTCTCGTGTCGTGTTCAAGCCAGAACAAGGGAATTAGCTTAACATGCATGGTTACATGTTTATATTCATACGTACATAATGTGTCAGAGTTGTGAATAAGTACAATAGCAATTTCAGTAAGAAAAAAAAGTGTTATCCAAAATGAGATATTCTTTTTTATAGATCGTATATCCTACTACAAACTTCTCTAGTAACACACCTATCTACTAGTCGTTATGACTACTACCAACTTCTATAGTAACACACCTATAATAAATTGATACTGTACTTAGCTAGCATGAACTTATATCACCTGTTCAGCAATCATTTTCATTTTGTTATTACAGGAGCTAAAGAGAGAAAGAGCAAAAGCAATTGCTGCTATCAAATCACTTCAAGAAAAAGCAGAGGAGAAACTGGGGATGGAACTTGAGAAGAAGGTGCGAGATCCTTGTTTTGGCACTATTTTTAGTTAGGGTTAATTGCTTAAAACTACAGAACTTTTTTCCATTTGCTAAAAACTACATTGACTTTAAAAGTGGACAAAAACATACAATAAGTATTGTCCACCGTCTTTTGTTAAAATAATGAACAAAATATTTTGTTCTGGTAAGTATTGGATCCATATGTTTTGCCCACAGTACTTTTAAATGCTATATGTTTTGACCACAATACTTTTCAATGCTATATGTATTGTACACATATCCTGTTGGGGTTAACAGAATTGTTCATTATTGTAACTGAAGACTGTGGACAATACTTAATGTATGTTTAGTCCACTTTTAAATTCAATGCAGTTTTTAGCACGTGTACAAAACCTTTTGTAGTTTTTAGCAATTAACCCTTTTAGTTAAACACAAACATTTCATGATTTTTAAATCAAATGCTAATGCATAATAATTACAGGATAATGAATTAGAAATGAAGTTGAAAAAGGTCGAGGAGTTAGCGAAAGCAGAAGTAGCCGCAAAAATTGCAAGTGAGAAGGCATCTCATATTGAAAAAATTGCTGAAGCAAATCTTAATGTAAGTTACATGTTTAGTTTGGATGTACTTATGTCTTATCCTTCTTTGTGCATATTAAAATTCTTGTGCTTGTCAAGCGATAAAGATATTTATGCATTTCGTTCTTAACGGTAGAAGCGTATGTATTATTCTTCATAATAGATACAAAAAAGAGGCACCCTTTATATAGGTAGAAGAGGGCACTCAAGGGACACAATAATAAACTCAAAAAACTTCAGAGTTTGCATGTCTATTCATATTCTAACATTTCTCCTCAAGCATATAAATTGTATGCATCAAGCTTGTTACAAAGGTAATTTATGTGAGCCCCCATAAAACTTAGTAAAGACACCCGTCAGTTGATCACCAGAATTCATAAAATTAGTTGTGCTACATAATCTTCTCCTTGACGACGTGGTAATCAATTTCTATATGTTTGGTCCTTTCGTAAAACATCAGATTAGACGTGAATTTTGAAGCGGCTTAACTATCACATATTAACTTCATTGGAGTAACTTTTACAAGTTTGAATTCTTGAAGCAATTATTTCAACCATATAAGTTCACAAGTTGTCAGAGCCATAGCACGATATTGAGCTTCTGCACTAGACCTCACGACAACAACCTGCTTTTTACTTTTCTAAGAAATCAGATTACCCCATCAATACACCATCCAGAGCAAGATCGTCGGTCTGAAGGAGATCCTCCCTGCATCTGAGTATGCAACTATCTCCATATGACTTTTATCTTTATAATTTAACCCTTGTCTCGGTGTTCCTTTAATGACTTCAAAATATGCATGTGTGCATCCCAATGATTATCGCGTAGGGATTGGAGAAATTGACTCACAACACTTACAACAAATGAAATGTTTGGCCAAGTAAACGAAAAGTTTGCGATATCTTTCCAGATCTTTTAAAGGTTCCCCATGTTTAGAAAGAAGTTTGGAATTTGGATCTATGGGAGTATCAGAAGGACGACAATCAAACATATTTGTTTCTTCAAGAATGTCTAGAGCATATCTATGTTGAGAGAAGACTATTTCGCTACTAGACTGAGCAATTTCAATACCTAAAAAAGATAAGGTCTTTTTTTGGCCTTGGACAATACTTTAGAGTAGGTTTTGGCAATTTACCCTAAATAAAATTTACACGTTGAAGGTGTGGCCCACACCAGAAGTATGTGGATGAATTGACGACTTGATAAACATATTGACGCCTCCACCCATCAGCTTGAGCTTTTGGGTTGGATTGGGCTTTAACATGTATTATAGCTGGGTTGGGCCTGTGAGTCTGCCTTAGTGTGCAAAAACCTCTCCTCGGTGCCTAGTGTGCAAGGCCCGCACGTGAGGGAGAGTGTTGAAGTGTGTGTTCCACATCGGAAGTATGTGGATGAATTGGCCACTTGATAAACATATTGATGCCCCCACCCATCAACTTAAGCTTTTGGGTTGGATTGGGCTTTAACAAGAAACAAAAGAGAAGCACTTGCAGTGATAGCAGTCACATACTCATAACAACTTCGGAGATTGGATTATGATTCCAACCTCAAAGCTTAGTCAGTTACTACTCAATGGTTACAGTCAGATGCTTTGTTACCACTTTTTGTCAAAATAGATGCCAGCTAACTTCAACTAGCACTACCACTGCATTATGCTATGCATGGATGTTCGTTGCTGCTTTTGTGGTGCACTCAAGCCAATGCCAAGGAAATGACAGAGTGTAATGCCCCTAGTAGCTTAAGATACTTGCATAACCATATGATAGCGACAATATCCTTTCTAACTTCGTTTTACCATGCCTTCCCTTCTAATTCATTACTGATCAGAATAACATCAATTCCAACCCACAAGATGACATCAGTTTCCGTTTAATAGCTTTGCCGGAAACCTTAACATAAGATTGGTGTGTTTTCTGTTTACTGCTGCCTGGCAAATTAATACATAATCTGTTTGTGTGGGGTACATGTGTGCAAACTTGTTTTGGTCTAGGACCCTTGGTTTAGTCTGAATTGAGTTGGTTGGGCCCACATGGGAAACAAAGCTATCCCAGATTCCCAGCAGCCATTTTCTTCATTCATAAGACGTGAACCCAAGATTTTGCTTAAAGAGAACCTAGGTTCTTAACCCTTGGTTAAACAACATCAAATTACTTTTCTCTTTGTATTTCTTATAGTAGCCATTCTATATCCTGAGTTGATTTATTGGTATTTTATATCCTTCTAACTTGTGCAGATAAATGCTCTTTGCATGGCCTTCTATGCACGATCTGAAGAGGCTCGTAATAGTCACTCTGCCCACAAACTTGCTTTGGTAAAGTACTCGTTCATGTTATGCTATTGTTATTTGGGATTACAAGCTATGCATTATGTTATTTATAAACTACTAGTACTATGATCTTCAAAGTCACATCTTATTAGTTACATGTAATTGAACTTTCCAGGGAGCACTTGCACTAGATGATGCACTTGCGAAAGGCGTGCCAATTCAGGCAGAAATAGAGGCCCTGCAGACCTATCTTGAAGGCAATGAGAAAGAACCTATTTTAGATCTAATCCTAGAATCCCTTCCAGAAGAAACAAAGAGCCATGGTACATACACCTTGTTGCAATTAAATCAGAAGGCAAGTTATTTTTGGGTTCAGTTGTGTAAAATTTCTGCATATATCTTGATGCATGACTGATGGTTAATAACTAATGTGAGACCCTTTATACGGTGCATAAAAACTGACCCGCTAATAGATATGTTAACTTGAGAAATACTAGAAGATACGAAATACAAGAAAGCTATAAAGTCGGGTTAGGTAATATCAACCATTTATCCATTAGATTGTTAGAATATATGATATGTCATATGTTCTTACTTCTAATATTGATCACGTGTGTTCAGTATATAATGTATTTATTAAACTTACTCCAACCCAAAACCTTAAGCTAAGAATTACAGCCTGATTTTTGGGCTTGATAAGGGCAATGCTTTTTCTTCTCCTGCTGCCAAGATTGCTTCTCTCTACTGTGGTCCATCATTATTTACCTGCGGCACCTATGGCTTTACAAAAACTAAAGAAGTTGGAGGAGAAAGCTGAAGTTACAGTAAATGATTTCTTAAACATTGAGCATTAGATAATTTTCAGCGCGGTTCTGTCCTAGATAACTATATAGAATGCCTATTTGCTGATTGACCCTGCATGATGTTTCTGGTGCGGTTTTCCAAAGTCATTACTCATCTTGGCCATCAAATAGAATATTGATGATAAGATTGACCATTTTGCTGGGATTTTAAATATACTGGACACACTTAGACTTAAGCAAACATGCATAAGCTATGAAACCTATTCAGTATGTTTCTTTTCCCTTAAACTTGAATGCATACTCGCTAACTTTTCATTAATCATCTTGGTCCAGTTTGATGGCTTGAAAGGGACACTAAGGCACTTGAGTATCTTACCAGCTGGTGGTGGAGGGATTCTTGCACATTCTTTAGCGCATATAGCATCCTGGTTAAGAGTATGATTCTCACATTGTTAATTTCCTTGATGAAATATCGATGTTTGCTACCAACGCTTACTTGTTCAACTGGTCAATCACTTGAATTCTGGTCCATGAGACCACAGGGATCAAGTCTCAGTGGCGGTATCTCTTTAAAGCCTTATTTCTCTCCAACTTCAGTTGGGCTTCTTTCTCCAACTTCGGTCGGGCCTCTAATCTCTGACCGACTCTTGTTTGGTCAAGTGATGAAAATAGACCTCCCTTCTACATGGTGGTCTATACATAATAATCGCTGATGAAAAAAGAAAAGAAATATCGATGTTTGCTGATGCCAATCATGTGTTTGCAGGTGAGGGAAGTTAACGGGTCAGGTGAAGGAATCGAATCTGTAATTAGTAGAGTTGAGAGCTACTTATCTGAAGGGAAACTTGTTGAAGCAGCAGATGCTCTGGAAGAAGGGGTGCAAGGAAGCCAAGCAGCTGAAATAGTTAGGGTTTGGGTTACACATGCAAGAAACAGAGCTATTGCAGAGCAAGCCTTGAGTCTTCTCCAGTCTTATGCAACTTCAGTCAGCCTATCTTGACTTGACTTGCCCGTGTTCGCTGTTCAATTTTGGTTCAGCTCTAGACCAAAGAGAGGTGGTGCCTTGCTTATTCTCAAGGCATCTGAAATTAAACATGACGATGAACAATTTGATCCAAACCATGCTGTATGAAAATAAGAATTGATGGTACCCAAGGTTAAGGTACAATTTTGCACTAAATTGAAAAAGAAGTGGCTTCAAATTCAGGAGACAAGGAATAAATTCATTGATTAATAATTAGTTGGGAAAATGTAAGGGACTAACTTCAATTATACGATTAGTGTTTACAATTCCAAAAGCAATGGCATTTTATAAATTTTTCCATTTTTATTCTTCATATATGCAAGGGATAGTTTAATCATTTTTAAAGTTGAGGATGATATTATCATTTTTAACATTTTTGTTATATACAATAGGTGTGATGATAACATGATTTTCATGCATAATAGTAGTGAAATTCCCGACCGACATTTTGCATGTTAAGCACGATAAATAGTTGTTGAAATGCAAGAAATATTATAGCTCTTCATTTAAATTTATAAACCAGCCGGTCCTTGCATGCATGGGATGGGAATATCAAAGTGAACTACTAAAACAGTATTCAAACAAGAAAACATAAAGCAGGAACGGCAATCCACCCTACAACATCCTCACAACCACCCTCTCTATGAATACAATTTGGAGAGGTCTTCAGAGAAAGTCTTCTTGATATTTTCTCTTTTGAGCTTAAGGGCTGCAGTTACTAGCCCTGATTCAGGTGTCCAAGGCTCCGATAGCAATTTAATCTTCGCCGGAATCTCAAACTTTTGCAGTTTTGCCTGCTTTCCCGCCTACGACAACAATAGACGAAAAAATACGAGAAAAATATTACAATTTCGAGTACATAAAGCAATCTAGCTTCTTCAGTTACTTTTGCCCCCTTTGCACAATGGTGTTATGTGAAAATTCATAAGGGTAATCATATGTCAGTCGGAAGATCCACAAGGGTAAGCATATGTCAGTGGGAATTCAAGTGCATTCATGTGTTTGTGGACAAATAATCAGGGTAAGCATCTGTTAGTGGAAAAATCATTAGGGTAAACATGTGTTTGTGGGCAAACTTCGGTAATTAACCCTAAAGCTAATTCATAATTAGAGATATATTGCAAGAAACATACCTTAACAAGTGATGCATGCACTTCCTTGACAGTTTCTTGGTTCTGGCACAAGTCTGAAAAGTCAGTGTAAATAAGGCCTTTATCTGATGCCCAGGTCTCCACAGCTGGTTGCGACGCAACGACAAGAGCCACACAGTAATTTTGGAAAGGATCAGCATGCAACATTATGTTCTCCACATAAGGACTCACAACTAGGGAAGACTCTACCTGTAATATTCTCATGAAAACAAGTGTGTTACTTACTGTTAAGAAAATAAAAAAGCCAAAAAAATAATAATTATTATAATATTAATACCTTGCCTAGGGAGACATATTCTCCATGCTGAAGTTTGACTATGTCCTTTTTTCGGTCAACTATCTCAAGGCAACCATCAGGATGGAACTGCCCTATGTCACCTGTGTAGAACCACCTCATTCCTCTCTCATCAACCTATGGATAACATTCACATGATCTTTAGAAATCAAAGATGATCCTTCTTATGGAACGGAGACAGTATTGAAACTTAAAAAAATTCTACCTGGTACACTTCCTTTGTTTTTTCTTCGTTTTTAAAGTATCCAACTGTAACATTTGGGCCACCGATGACTATTTCGCCACGAGGAATTGGTGAATCATTAATCCGATATCCCCCTTCTGGCCAATCTATTAACTGAAATACACAAAATATTTGGTTCAATTGAGATGATTTAAGGAATAATCTCACTCAACTACCCTAAGTTAAAAAAGTTTTTGACAAACCCCTAAATTATCTTAATCTCATTTTACCCCAATTTCGTCAACTTTTGAGTGTGAAATGACAAAAATACTCTAATGTAAGAAATAGAAATAATAACGGTATTTTCGTCATTTCACATCCAGAAATTGACGAAATTGAGGTAAAATGAGAGACTAAAAAAACTTAAGGGGTTGTCTAATATTTTTTTGCCCCAGGTTGAGAACGGTGCATACTTAGGGGTTGCTGAGTGAGATTATCCCATTATTTAACTTTGCTAGGCCATCTATATATATGTATACTGGCAAACCTAGAACTTGAGACCTTTCTTAAAGGAAAACAAGCTTCTTACCACTTTGTGTGACAGGTGTTGATTATAAGTTACTTGTTTCTCACCTTAATAAAAGAGCAAGGAAGTGGAGCACCAACACGACCAACAGAAGTATCATCAAACTCAGAGAATGTCCCACCAGCACAAGTCTCAGTTAAGCCATATCCTTGACCTATTGGAGCACTGGAAACACCTTTCTAATCAGAGTTTTATTTTTAAAACACAAGTATTAATACGACTACATATTATTTAAATATTTCATATAAGGCACATCAATGTGCACCATTTTCTTTTGTCTCTATAAATTTTGAAATTTGTACTAACCCGAGACATATGTTGATGAATCTTTGAGTATCACCGGAAAGAGGAGCACCTCCAGAGAGCAAAAATCTGATTCGACCTCCTAAAATTGCTCTGACCTTCCTAAAGACAAGAAAATTCCAAAGTAGTAGTTCGAGTCCCCAGGCCCCAAACCAACTACCATTGATTGCTGACAACCTCCGTGCATATGCAAAGTCAAAAAGTTTCTTTGACAGTCCACCTTTTGTATCTACCTGTAAATAATAACAAGATGTATGTATTTAAATTTTAGTACATATAGGTATCAAAGGCACACATGTAGAAGTTTACAAACCTTCTTTCGCACACCATCTCTGACACGATCAAGGATTGCTGGTACAGCTGTCATCAGTGTAGGCCGTAATGCAGTGGCATCGCCCTTTGTTCCCTTTTTTATCTTGCTAGATGTATCGGTAAGAGTCAAAGGGGACCCGTATCCTATAGCAATCCCAGCAGCAGCCATTACATTCTACAGTACAGTGAAAATTGTTAAAGGACACTTCATAAAATATACCATGTTACCCCAATTCCATCAACTTTTGAGTGAAAAATGACCATCATGAAAAATAAATAATAAGGCTAGGTTCGTCATTTCACACCCAAAAGTTGACAGAATTGGATTAAATTGAGACTTAAAAAACATAAGGGATTGTCAAAAACTTTTTAAACTTAGGGGTAGTTGATTGAGACAGGCTACTTTTGAGTATGCCCCATTCTCAACTGATTACCATTTACCCCTAAGTTTAAAACGTTTTTGACAACCCCTTCTTTTTAGTTTATTTTGACCAATCCCATCAACTTTTAGGTATGGAATGACGAAAATACCCTGATTAATTATTTTTTCATGAGGGTCATTTCACACCCAAAGTTGATGAAATTGGGGTAAAATGAGAATAAAAAACTTAAGGGGGTTGTCAAAAATATTTTAAACTTAGGGATAGTTAGTTGAGAATGGTGCATAATTAAGGGTAGCTGAGCGAGATTTTCCCTAGAAAACACAACATGAATAAAAGGGGTTGCGCATTTGACTATGCAAGACAATCATTATACAATTTCTACATACTTCAGCTGCCAATTCAAGGATATGAGCCATAGGTAGATACGCAAGATAGACATCCTTTCCTCCAAGGCGAGGAACAATTGTCATGACGGCAGAACCTGTGGCTAGGATGTTGCCATGTGTCATCACTACACCCTATTTCAAGTCAAAAGAGTGAATGTGAGTCTATACTTAATACTACCAAAAAATCTTATCTGACTTATAGGTGCTTTGACCAACCTTTGGCAATCCAGTACTACCACTAGTATACATAATAACAGCAATATCAGAGGAATTAGGTAAATCTGCATCAACAGGGTTTTCTCGACCCAGCTTCTCCACATCAGCAAATGAAGTAATTGTCCAGCTCTGCTCAACTATTGAAGCCTCAGATGGTATCTCATCATCCATGCATATTACATGTTTCACGGTGTCAAGTTGTCCATGTATGTCTACAAGTTTTTGCAGTTCTTTACGCCCACAAATTACTGTTGTCACCTCTGTCTGAAGATGATAATAATAAAATATACATGCATTAGAGAAATAGGCAGTACGATAGCACTAGGGCAAACTAATAAAATGTAAAATGTCAATTGGTTTAGTTCATTGAGTATGTGTGTGAGTGTGTGAGTGTGAGAGAGAGAGAAGGTACCTCGTTTAATGAGTGACATAAAGCCTCCTCTCCTAGAGATGCATATATGGTCACAACAGTGACATTACGCCTAAAGCAACCCTGATACAAGAAAACAGCAGTGAGTCGTAATCACATATTAAAAATTGTAGGAAACTAAAACACCTTACAAACACTTTCACAAGGGAAAAGATCTACATTGAATAGATATTGAGTTGACAAAACTAAAACGTGTTTTTATTATTCAACATAGTGTGGATGATACTTCAAATGAAAGACAATGAAATGTGCACCTGTAAAGCAATAAACCATTCCTCTCTTGTATCTGCAAAGATAGCAGCACGTTCTCCCGATCTATGTCCAAGTTGTGCCAGTCCAGAAGAAAAATTGCAAACAGCTGCAAATGCTTTTCCATAGGTTAGCCACTCATAGTCTCCCAAATGTAGCTTCTCAAAGGACCTTCCATCTCCAGTTGATTCATTCTCTCTTGAGATCAAGCTTCGTGTTCCAAGCAAAGGTTTGTCTTGGTGTAGTTTGCATGCATACTCAAAAAGCTCTGCAAGGGTTGAAATGCCTACCCAAGCTGATTCTACCGGGGAATTAAACCGGTGATTCCTGATAGCATACCCAGGTTCCCCACCAACATCAACAGGCAGCCCCCTTTTCTTTGACTTCTTGGAATTATGAAGGAGAAGGGACATTACAAGAGGAACAAGGACACCAAACGCATATGCACTCATCTTTAAAGGACTGTATATGCTCAATAGACTCAACTTTGTTCCTGAAAACCAACCACAACCCAGTCACGCTTCCTAACCTACAAGTTCAAAAGAAGTTAAAATCCTAGGCAACACACAAAAAGCAGGCCCCTCCAGAATATAGTCAGATTATGGTTGGTTATTTAAACTAATCAACCAATATAACCTATGATGTGACCTTTGTGCTATTAAGTGTGGCTCTTTAGAACAAGGAACCTATGCAGCCTACAAAGGAGAAACAAGCTTTGCCGCTGATTCCATCAACAAACCGTAAGCATACATTTTCATAGGTCATCACCTGAGTTTGGAGAAACTACTAGAGTTTTTCATAGAGCAGACTATCATTTAAGACAAATATATACCCATACCATAAATAATAAAGGCGGTGGACAAGTTGAATTGCATAGTTTGGAATTTTTAGTAGTTTTGTGCGTTTGGCCAAACAATGAAAATGATTATTAAATGAATATCAATTTCCTCCGACAATAGAATACACAATTTAATCGAGGTGTTTGTCTGCATCAGAGACCAATATCACACAATTCATTTATGCCAGGAGAAATTTAAGAATGAAACAGGTAGTACTTAAATTATTTCACATACAGTATTATCTTCATAAACCAATTAAAATTCATTATTCTTAAAATACATTTACAAAGAGTGGACTAAGCAGTGAATGTGGGCACAATAATAGTGAGACTACAACTGTAATAGGGCAGGCGCACAAAATAGCCTGGTAGCACCTGGACATTTCTACAACACAGGTCAGGAACAAACTGAAATTTAACTAGACATTAATGCAGTAAGGCTATGCTATATTATTCGCATCAAGTTAACATGCAACACAACAAACGTTCCAATGGGTCTAATAACAGATCAACCAAACCGTATTTAAAGCAAAACCCAGCTCAAGGCAATGAAGACTGATAGTTGTACACAAATCAGAAGCACTTAAAAACACAAAATTGAAAGCTACAGCCAAAACCCATTTCAGAAAAATATGGCATTGACGATCCTGAAGAAGAAAAAATGTACCTTCTGGCACTGAACCCAGAAACCCAATTTCATAAACTAGAGAGAGTATAAGAAAATAGCAGATGCAGAGATTGATAATAGATTTGAGGAGTGAAGCAAAAGAAAAGTTACTTTAGAGACGCGTATTGAAGAGAGAGGGAGGGGAGGGATGGGCTGGAGGCGGGTGGCAATGGCGGAGAAGTCGAGAGGGCAAAGGTTGAAGTTTCAGTAGTTGGGTCCTAGAAGAATTGTGTTTGTACACTTTTGCTTGGAGAAGTGTATGTATCTTCGTCTTGATTGAGCTTGGCGAAAAAGACAAGACTGGCAATTGAATTGGGTCGTTCGG
>JAYMTN010001200.1:0-13438 GCA_036897425.1 Erodium trifolium
GGTATCGGCTTATACAAAAATCCTTCTAGCGATGGCTGCTCAGCGGCTCCGCCTAGGACGATAATCGTACCACCGAGCATCAGGATGTGTATGGGGATACACAACCCACTATGCAAACATCGCTGCAAGCTCGATGACCCTCTCCCTCCATTATCTGGAGTTCTCCCCGACTGCCCGTTATCCCCTTAAACGCTCTAGACCTCTCAGCACGGGCAGTTACAGGTCAAGTCAGATAATGAGTATTATAAGCTAAATCTGTGTAGCTACTGGAGTGACATGACTCCACCTTTACTTATTCCGGATTAGCCGGACATCTCGTTATATGGTTTAGTGTCCGGTACCTAGGGATCACGAACTTAGTCTTACCCTTCTATTTTAGTAGATTTAATTTCTCTTTGTAGCTTATGTTTGACTCTTTATCTGTAAGTTTTTTGTGATTCAATAAAATTCATAGTTATATGCTAAAAGAAGTTATAACATATAATTTCAGCTCGTTACCTTGAAATATTTTGATTTTCAAATCGTTATTCTAATTTTTATTTTTTTTCTCGCTACCAACCTACCCTAATGTTTCAAAGTTTGCAAGGAACTCTTTTCCGTCCAATATATTCAAATCCAATTTTCAAATCAGTATCCGCCGTTCATATTCAAAATAAGACGAAAAACAGTACATTTAAAATTTTGAAACGTTAAGATAGCAATTTTTTTTACAAACCAACGTAATAAGCTAAAAATCAAATTGTTTTGGAATAACGAGGTGAAGTTATCCCGAACTTACAAGTATTCAGCTAATATCGAAGGCGTATACATATTTTGGACATTGTATAAAACAAAATTGGAAGAAAACATTTTGGCGGGAAAAAAACAGGTGATATACAGTGGACTCTGCGCCATCCATTTTTCAATTCACAGTTCTTCAATGGACAGCGACTCAGACTCCGACGGCTCTTACATCTCGGCCACTCCTCCGAGAGACCCACAGCCTCCACCACCAGCATCCAGCCGAAGCGCCGCCGCAACCAGCTGAAGCGCCGCCGCGACCATCTCTTCTGTTCTGCCGTAAGTCCATAACTAGGGTTAAAGCTTCAGCCTACTCGCGCGTCATCTTAAAGCCCCAAAATGCGTCATCGAGGCGAGCCAAGCCGCCCCCGAAACCTACGCCGGAGCCCTCTCAGCCGGAGCCACCAGCGCCGCCGCCCGATCCCCTTGCCGCCCCCTCTTTCCCCTTCCAAATCCGCCGTCCTTCTGATCAGAAGCACCTAATTTGTTCCGCGGACTCCATCCAGACCCTCCCCGCCAGGCACTTCGCGGAATCCGCTTCGTTCTCGAAAATCAGGAGAACGAGCCTGAATCTGGAGTCCACTGAGGAGGAGCTCCCTCGATCTACAGGTTCGGCTTCAGAAATTGAAGCCGAGATTGACCGAACCGGCTGTTCAGAAGGTGGAAGGGTTCCGGCGGAGGCGAAATGTGAAGGTGTGAGCTCGGAGAAATGTGAAGGTGTGAGCTCGGAGAAATGTGAAGCTGTGAGCTCTTCGATTCCGCTGCCTAGAGCTGTGAAGAGATATTCGAATCTGATCGGCCGAACTATACCTATGCAGCCTCCAAAACTAAAGAAGTCTGATGGTGAAGGCAACTTTGTGAAGCTGAACATCAATGGCTACAAACGGAGGTTTGCAAACAAAGGTAAAAGTAGAAATAGCTATGGGTCCAATAGTCGAAAATCTTACAGAAAGAGTAAGAGGAAATTCAAGCCATCAGGAGATGGTGAATCTGAGAATATTTATGCTGAAGATGGTTTGGTTACTGAAACCATTATAAGGAATCAGGAGGAGACTGGAAAAGAAAAATTTGACAGTGAATTGATTGAAGGGGCTGTTTTGGCAGCTAGGAACGAGGCTTCTGATGAGAATTTGGTGAATTTGTTGAAGCTGGTGTATGGTTATGACGCCTTCCGTGATGGGCAGTTGGAAGCAATCAAGATGGTGCTTTCTGGGAAGTCTACAATGCTGGTTTTGCCCACGGGTGCTGGTAAATCGTTGTGTTATCAATTACCAGCTATGATTTTATCTGGGATTACTCTGGTTGTGAGTCCATTGGTGGCATTGATGATTGATCAGTTGAAACATCTGCCTCCAATGATTAGGGGTGGTCTTCTGTGTAGCAGTCAGGTGGGTGTCTTTCTTTCAGGGTAATTTATCCTAACAAATTATTTTGGTTTGCAGTCAAGTTAACTTTTGGTGTTACTACTGCAGGCACCAGAAGAAGTTTCAGAGACACTGAGGATGATTCAAGAAGGGACCATAAAGGCGAATTCTTTACTTCCTTTAGTACAGTTTTGGTTACTACTGTAATGCATTGCAGAATTGTAGTTTTGCATGACGATATATCTATATTCGCTTGCTCATTTTCAGATTTTTTTTGGACTTTTCCTTTGCTAATGATTAGTCAACTTATGTTTTGGTGTCATTGTCATTAAAAGCTCAGGTTGTTTGTTGCTCTATTTCAGGTGCTTTTTGTTTCACCGGAAAGGTTTCTAAATGCAGAGTTTTTGTCAATCTTTTCTCATACTTCTGTTATATCACTTCTTGTTGTTGATGAAGCTCACTGTGTATCTGAATGGTAAGTAGTTACTTTCTCGTTTATCCTTGGCTTTTGGCTATATCAAATCCTTCTTTACAAACTTATTTGCAATCCCAAGGATTACAGTTGAACTTAGTGTTTTACCATACTGTTTTTGTGTTAACTTATTTAGATTTTGAACCCGTTATCAGGTCACATAACTTTCGACCTTCATACATGAGGCTTAGGGCATCTTTACTTCGTGTTAAGTTGAATGTTGATTGCATTCTTGCAATGACTGCAACTGCCAGTACCACAACTTTGCAGGCAGTTATGTCTGCTCTGGAGATTCCTCCCACCAATCTCATTCAAAAAGCCCTAGTAAGGGACAATCTAAAATTGTCAGTATCTTTAAGTGGAAATAGGTAAGTCTGAATCCTTTCTTTCCTCCTCAGGCCTGTAAAGTCAGTTTCTTCATGTCCCACTCACCCCTTGGGTTTGAGTGCTTAATTGTATATGTTGAACTTATTGATGAGTACCTCAAATTTCACAGAATGAAAGATCTGCTGACGCTGATAAAGTCTTCTCCTTACACAGAAGTGAAAAGCATCATCATATACTGCAAGTTTCAGGTACGTAGCTTAACTGATAAGTTTAGAATGCTTATTTTTTCCCAAGTTTTTAACGTTAATTTGACTTTGACACTGAAATACTTGTAGGATTTGCAAAGGTAGGTTGATACACTTTCTCATTTTCTTTTAATTTTAGCGGGAAATTAATATTTGAATGTTGATTTTGCAGTATGAAACCGATCAAATTAGTAAGCATTTATGTGATTACAATATTTCTGCAAAGGTTAGCATTTCATTTTTCTCACTCTATATTAAAAGCTCATTGGTTTGATAGCGTTTGCAATGCTTAATGGTAATTCTGACATGGTTACTGTAAATTAGAGTTACCACAGTGGTATCCCTGCAAAGGACCGTAGCCGGACACAGGAGATGTTTTGTTCTAACAAAATCAGAGTGGTGAGTATATTAACCTTGATCAGAATGGGATCTGGGTTTTAAATAAATGAAACTACTTCTTTGTTTATCTAGATCTTACAATAAAGGCAAGATTCAGTTTTAATCATCATTGACATGCATTTTTTGATGGAAGGTTGTTGCAACTGTGGCATTTGGCATGGGGCTTGACAAGAGGAACGTTGGAGCTGTAAGAATTTTCATATCTATCATGGTTTCTCTGCATCACATACCCACTCGAATTGTTTCATAACTTTTGATGTTCGCACGGAGTAGACATTGTTAGTATGATTTATACGTATCATCCACAATGTTATATCTGTTGTCACGTAAGCATCCATCCTGTACATGCTATCATGTGGAAACTAATATAGAAAGTTACTATTCCCCCCCCCTTTTTTTTTTCCTTATCAGGTAATTCATTACAGCTTGCCAGAAAGCCTGGAAGAGTATGTTCAGGTCAATTTTGACTCTGTAAGCTCAAATTGTTTGATATATTTTGTCTGCTGAAGTTGATGAGTGAAATGAGTTTTTGCAGGAGATCGGACGTGCGGGAAGGGATGGGAAACTGTCATACTGCCATCTCTTTTTCGACGATGTTACATATTTCAAGCTACGCAGTCTTATGCACAGGTAGTGTTATATGGACAATCTTTTCTGTGCCATGTTATGTATGGGTTGTGAAGAACACTTGCATTATTGTTTTTGCAGTGATGGAGTAGATGAATATGGACTAAACAAATTCCTCTCCCAAATATTCACCACCAATAGCATAAATTCACGTGGAAAAATTTGTTCGTTGGTCAAAGAATCTGCGTCACGGAAATTTGATTTGAAAGAGGAGGTACTTCCTTGTATCTTGCTGTCTATTTCCATATGTTTCAAATTTTATCATATTAGTAGTAAGAAGTTTTCTTTAGCATAAAATAGGATGCAGTTGAGGAGAAAAGTACCAGCTAAACATCAAGAGGATTCATGTATCAGACCCCAAAATTTTTTGGGATAATAAGTTTTCTTGAAATATCTTATATTGGTATTTTCGGGCAATCTTTATGACATAATGTCAGTTTTTTTTTTTGCTTTCAAGGTTATGTTGTTAGTTTGATTATGGGCCTCCCACCTTTGTGAGGTCTAGGGAGGGACACCGGCTGTTAATAGTCTGATTACAGGAGAAAAATAGAAGGAAAAAAGGTTTACCTGGAAATTTTAGTCTTATTCAAACAGTGCTTAAGTATATTAGTTCCCGAGAAAATATACCTGCTTGATCGTATCCCATAATATTCACAGAGGATTTTTTGATCATGAGACTAGGTCCTTTGCTTCTATGACTTACTAGTTCTTTTCTATTCTGTCCATGTTGATTAGTAAGCTTTGAGAAAAACTACATATATCCACTTTAGCTACATTAGTTATGGAGCTCAGTGTTTTCATCAGACTTATTGTGTAGGATAGTCCATAGTCATGCTGTGTTAGAAATACAGTGTACGAAGCTTTTTGTTCATCTTTGCTATTCTATAAACTCTTGTTGATGGCTGGAAGACAATGGAAATCAATAGCACTTTTTAAATATAAATAAATAGCCTTCCTTTATGCCTACTAAATGCTGTGTTTGTTTTGTCAATGCCAGGTGGTGCTCACAATTTTAACACAATTGGAATTGGGGGAAGTGCAATACTTGCGTTTACTTCCGCAGCTAAATGTAACTTGCACTGTGAATTTTCATAAGGTAGATTTGAAATGTGTATTCAAGCTATTATATTTGGCTCCGATATCTATACCTCTGCTTGCACTTGCTGCATAGATGACTTGACTTCAAAGCTGTGAAACAGAAAACATAATTTGTAGACCACTAATGATACGTGTATCTATCTTGTTCCTCCGATTCAACTAGCACGGATACACCCAATCTTGTTAGTTTGCCTTCAAAATTTGGAAAATCATATTTTACCATGAACAGTTTTTCATGGAAGCTTCTAATATCTTTCATCAGTTTTCATTTTTTGCTTCTCTAACTCGGTACACATGAATTGCAGACTGCCCCAGTGTTGCTTGCTGACAAGGACTTTGTGGTTGCTGCAATTCTTAAAAAGTGAGTCAATCTCTCTACTCTTGGCAAGATTTAAACGATTATATACCACTTTAGTCTGTGCTTTTTGGTAGATCAAGTCGCTCTGAAATGCTTAATTTCAGGTCAGATAATAAACAAGGTCAATATGTTTTTGACATACCAACTGTAGCCAACGGCATTGGGATCACAGCTATTGACTTATCAAATAGGTTGCATAATTTGAAGGTTAGCCAACTTCAAAAGCATATACTTTTATTTCAGTTCTAAGCTTTAATTGGGTTGACCTTTGCTACTCTTATATGAGTGTACAATAACACTAACCAAGTACAAGAGTCCCCCAGAAGGCCAAGGCATTGAATCATGACTCTAGAAGACCATATTGTGTGATTAAGTTATATTTATTTGTTTTTGAACTTAATATAGTGGGATCCTCTTGAATCATGACTCTAGAAGACCATATTATGTGATTAAGTTATATTTATTTGTTTTTGAACTTAATATAGTGGGATTCTCTTGAGTATGTTGGCATCCGGCATAAAGTTTATGAAATGTCAACATGATGTCCTATTATCTATGAAAAGGACCGGAGAAGAGTAGAACACTTTGTATTTATGATACTTTGGTTTATTGTAGAGTAAATATTATTAGATGGTAGTTTATTCTGCATTTCCAATAAACATATCAGCAATAAAATAGGATGAAAAGATTATAATTACTCACCTGTTAATAGGGGGAAATGAACTGTGATTTTGATGGCAAAGACTTGAATCAGAACAATAGAATTCTTATGGTGAACTTGAAACTCAATTAAAAAAGCTGAAAGAGTTGGTGATCCCGATTTCTTAATGGTCTTGCTACATTTCAGAGTGATAATTTTGCTTAATCAGTTTTCCTAATTCTCTATGGTTCTGATGATTTCTCTTCCTATTGCTCTTGTGATGTTATCTTAGTTTAAAGGAGAAATAACATATGAGCTGAAGGATCAGGCTTATTGTTATACAGTAGTCAAAGTCCCAGAGAATTTATGCTTTCTTGCTGCAAACCTTACCAAATGGTTATCAGAGGTTGAAAGTTGCAAGGTATGTGATTATGCTGTTATTGATCTAATTTCTAAATTATACAATCTGGATGCCTATGGACGAGTCCAAGATTTTTGTACTGAAACAATTCGAAACATCTTACTATATAGCATAAATCGCCCTAGCAGCCAAGCATATAACAAAAGACATTAATACTTGTCGTCATTGTTAAATATTTGTTTTTACTGTTGGCTAATTTCCTGCCCCTTTTAACTCCTTGACAATTGTGTTCCCATAAATGATGTTTTTTTTATTAGGTGCGGAAATTAGATACAATTTACAATGCTGCGGTCTTTGCTGTCAATGAGTGTGAAAAGAAGAACGGTTGCGTTGATACACATCACACTCCATGTTTGCAAAGGAAGATTTTGGATTACTTTAGTGGTGATGATAATGGTGATGTCCCAAACAAAATGATTCAAAGCAGGTTAGTATGATTTTTTGAGATGATTACAAAGATAAGAAACTTTTGATTTCTTAAAGTATAGTGTAAACGTAATGCTTGGTTACCGTATCCCTAATTTTCTATATAGAACACGATGCACTTTCATTCATCAAATTGGATACATTTGACAACCATCATGAACCGCGTTGGTTATAGTTATTTCAATTCATGAATGTTCAAATATCGTGAGATACAATATGACACTCGTTTATCTAAAAAGAGATTCGGAGTCCTTTATACCTATCTCACAGATGCATTGTGGATCTATTTTTCAAACACCATGTTGTCAATATTTCATATTGATATATTATTTTTATCTGAAAATATGATAAATTATCGTACAGCATAAGCTAAATCCCATTTTAGGTGTTTCTTTGAGTTTTTTTTTCAGTTGACTAATGAAATGTCATTTATTTGTACAGCCCATTTTTGCGTGCAGATATAAAAGTAAGGGTTTTCAAAGTTGAATTTCAAATTTTACACTCAAAGCATAATACAGTGACTAAAAATACTTTCTTTTTGGTGAACTAGGTCTTTCTGCTGAATAACTCCCAGGCCAAGTTTACTCCTAGAGCCGTGGCAAGGATAATGCACGGCATAGCAAGCCCAGCCTATCCCTCTTCAACTTGGTCCAAAACACATTTCTGGTATCTTTCAGAGCCTTTTATTTTACTGGGATAGTTGTAAAAACTTGCGGTGAACTATGCGTGTTTTGCAAATACTATCGGTGAACTATTTTTTTATGCATAAAACATCCCCCAACAATATTCCGCCTGCAAATCCACTAGCGGGGTATTTGTGTCGAAAGCAATCATGCAAAAGTGTATACATAAGGGTTGCAAATTGCAAAACACGCATACATGAGGGTTACAAATTGCAAAACACGTATAATGTAAAGGGTAAAACTGTCATTTCCAAAAAAAATATTTTATGTCACATGACTAATTCCGTTAAAGATAACGGATTTGCAGGCGGAAACACAGTTTACCACAAGTTTTTGCAATCATCCCTATTTTATTTTTCTTAAACTAGGGATATTTCAATTATAATGTGGAGATTTGGTCAATTTTTGTCGTTTCATGTTTTTCAAGAAAATTCAATATTTTGATAATGCAAGCCGTTTGTGGAAATTTTAAGCTGATTTAGGAATAGGAAAACTTCAAATTGCAGTTATTGGTTTTATGAAAGCAATTAGTGGAGCTGCTTACGCTTAACTCTGAAATGCAGGGGAAGATATGTACAGGTGGATTTCAAGGTCTTAATGGAAGCTGCACAAGCCGAACTGATGAACATTGCTGGAAAGGACGTACTTTAGCTGTCTGTTTGAGCAAAATGCACTCCTTAACTCCACACCTTCGAATAGCTGTTCTGAGGTAATTGGAAATAAATGTTCTTATAGTTACTTGTTTCAACTATGTTCCATAAGAAAAATGAAAATCACGTATCCCTAGTTTTGTTAGAGCTTAGATGATCCAATATTCATTATTTGTAGGAAAACGAAATGGCACGTCTCTCCCCTCCCGATCTTAGTTGTTTGATATTTGCAAACTGAGCTTTATTTGTATTTGAAAGACCATGCTTAGATCCGTGAATAACAAAGGGTTGACAAAAATATACCGTGTTATTTAATTTGTTAGCAGGTTGTTACCCTGTACTTTTTTAGTCACGCCGTCTATAACAGAGTTAAGAACCGATCAAAAAGACTAAACTACCCCCAATTTTAGCTCATATCTAAACAAGAAAAAAGTTAATTTCAAAAAACCCACTCAAAGCAACATGTGACACATGTGACATGTCCAGCTTTCAAAATGACATAATTAACCCTCTTCCTCCTGTTTGGATTTCAGTTAAAATTGGGGGTAGTTTAGTCTTTTCGATCGGTTTTTAACTTCGATATAGACGGCGAAACTAAAAAAAGTACAAGATAACAACCTGCTACACAATGAAGATGACAATAACAAACCAAACAAATTAAAGTACATAATACATCTCTGCCATTATTCCAATAATAAATCTCGTCGATGTGTTCTTAGCATTGACTATATTTCATTCTGTTTTATTTTATTTTTTCTTTTTCTTTTTCAGGTCTCGTCATGCCAATAAACCATAAATGATGTGAGGGTTCGAATCCCTCTGATCTTCACAAGCGGCCCGAAAGGTTCACTGAAAAATCATCACTGATACAGCAATTTCAGCACATAGTGACATCAAAAACTACAAAAGCTAAGGTAGAAAAAAGATCTATGATAGAGACTTTGTAGTGATTGTTTTTTAGTGTACAAATAAAGAATGTGATAATTATTTATTTATAG
This sequence comes from Erodium trifolium, assembly GCA_036897425.1. Classification (NCBI taxonomy): domain Eukaryota; kingdom Viridiplantae; phylum Streptophyta; class Magnoliopsida; order Geraniales; family Geraniaceae; genus Erodium; species Erodium trifolium. The sequence continues at coordinate 9,489 of JAYMTN010001200.1, forward strand.
GAACAAGAATCTGTATTATGATGAAAAGGATATAAAGAAAAAGTTAAAAGAAGAGTGAAGGGTTGGGATGGGTCAAAGACTCAAAGTTAAGTTTTGGAAGAGTGTAGTGCACGCAAGGGCCAATTTAGTGTTTAATCAAAACAGAGAAGAAAACTACAAAATGCATCAAAGCTTCTCACATGTGCATGTCCAAACTTCTAGTTTTAAATTTCTAGTCTTTGTTTTTTCTTATTGATTTTATTTTGAAACATTTATTTTTAAGTAAAAGATTAATTTTTGAGTGCGAAAGAATCATTTTCAATTGCAAACAAATCGATATGAAGATTCCTTTGAGAAAATGTTAAGCTCGTCAACAACACAAATTATTTTTTGAGTGCGAAAGAATCGTTTTCAACTTTTACCTTTTTAAAAAAGTTTATAGTTTCTGTTTCTTGGGTTAAGATTACAATCGATTGTATACTGGTCGGAATTTTGACACTTTTAATTTATAAAGACATGTAAATGATATATGATTAACTCGTAAGTTATATAAATGATACGTGATCCATTCATAAAGGCATGTACATGGTCTGTAACCACAACTTAAGGTACGTGATACCGTTAAAAACGTTGGATACTTTATTATAGAATAAGTATTTATGTTTAATTCTTGTTTCTTTTAATGATTTATTTTGAAACATTTTTTTAAAGTAAAATACTAATTTTTGAATGTGAAAGAATCATTTTCAATCACAAATACATTGTTTTGAAGATTCTTTTGAGAAAGTGTAAAGTTTGTCAACAACTATATGATAAAATTGAAATATTATACAAAGACATAAGACCATAATATATTTTTATTAATATCTTGTCCAAAAAAATGTTATTTTGTAGCAATAAAAGAGAAAACCTTACCATATTTCTATTTATGAACTAAAATAATAAGAAAAAAATGTATAAATGATTTATTTGAGAAAAAAAAAACATCCAAATTAAGATGAACAAAAAAAGGTGACAGATATGATATATTTCTAATTCTAAACGATTAATTCACAGAATTTGATTGTAAAACTACCAATTTACCCTCCAAAATAAAAGTTTATTACCGAGTGTTATAAAAACGCCTAACACGTAATTAATTATTATCGAAGATAATTATGGTGGGAAGAAGACAGGCATATATGTTCTCGCTCCAAGAACAAAATCAAAACCAGATCGTCTCCGAATCCGATCCATCTCTCGCTCCCATTTCATCCTCTCCGATCACGAAATCGTCAACGGATAGCCGATTTTGATTTTGATTTTAATTTTTTTGGGGGTACAGTTCTCGTTTGTTGAAATCGGAGACATGCCCGATTCTTCAGATTCGTCCTCTTCTTCTTCTCCTGATTCGTCCTCGATCATCACCAATTACCCTCTCATTTCCGCTCTCCTTGCTTTCGCCATAGCCCAGCTCATCAAGGTCTTCACCACCTGGTATTTTCCTCTTCTCATCCCGTTTTTCTTTTATTCGGATCTCGAATACTGTACCCTTTACGGATTTTAAATTAATTAATTTATTTATTGGTATATATAATTTCTCGTTGTCCTCATTCGAGAACCTCGTTTGTGAATCCTGAGACATGAACCCAGTTTTGCATTTGGGCTGTTTTGCTTTTATGTGTTATGGATTTGAATAAAAACAAGGCATGTCTTTCTTCATGGATCTTCGATTAATTGGAGGGTTAATTGCTAAAAACTATATTATGTATCGTCCACTTGCGAAAAAATAGATTATATATTGTGCACGCTGTTAAACTACACTATCTTTTGACCATAGTAGTTTACTTACAAATTTTGGAATATTCCGTTAAAATTAGGGATGTGGACGATACATAATGTAGTTTTTCGCTTGTGGACAATACATAAATGTATTTTTTCGCACGTGGACCATAATAATGTAGTTTTTCGCAAGTGGACAATACATAATGTAGTTTTTAGCAATTAACCCTTAATCGAATGAGCTCGTATTACCCAATTGACCAAAATTACCTTTTGAGTTTTAGGGTATCAATTGTGCCTATGTTTGTTCATATTGAATCATGCTTGTGCATACATGATCAATCAAATGATCGAGAGCCATTTATTTTCTTGCTGCCATGATAGCTATTTTGGTTTAGGAATCAAAATGTCCTCAATGCATTGGTTTTTCCTTTGCTTTCTTGGTTCTCATTACTTATGTACAATCAAATTTCATGAGCAGCAAGGCCATATGTTGTTCTTGGCTCGAAGCTTTTTGGGTTACATACGTGTTGTAAAGATGAGATGGTAAACCGGAGTTTTTTATGCATGGGGAAGAGAATGGCTGATTCCTCAGCGTAGGTCTTAGAGTTAGAACCATATCTTGCTTCTTCTGTAAACTGCTAAATATTTAGGAATTTGTAATTGCTGTTAGTTCTACCCACAATGCTTAAAGTACTCTAGTGCTAAAATGTGGAAGGGTCTATAAATTTCCCTAAGAGTCAGCTCTCATAGATTTGCAGGTATAAAGAAAGACGATGGGATATCAAACGACTTGTTGGGTCTGGTGGGATGCCATCATCCCATTCTTCAACAGTTGCAGCTCTCTCTGCAGCCGTCGGGTTCCAAGAAGGTTTTGGAGGATCTACATTTGCAATTTCGTTGATCTTAACAAGCATTGTAAGTTCTTATATCTTTGAGGTTCAATCCCATTCCCACCATTTTAAATGCAATAAAAACAAAACAAAAAAATCCTCATCCAAACACTGTCTTGAAACTTTTTAAAGCCTGTTAAGGTTAGCTGGAGTTTGTGTTCTAACTTGTAACATGATATGATGAGACGTTTTATTACTGTATTCGTTTCTAGGCCTTTAACATCTCTAGACAGTTGGTATAGGAAATAGAAGAAGTTGGTGACAATGACAAGTTTTTATTGTGTGGATGATTTTAATATGAAGTATTTGATAACAGGTGATGTATGATGCCACTGGTGTAAGATTACAAGCTGGACGTCAAGCAGAGGTTTGACTCGTAGCTGCTTCTATTTTTATTTCTTTGTTTTAAAACTTGAGTATACTTTTGATTTCTGGTTTATTTGTTTCCTGTACTTCGTCTTCCACAGCTTCTGAACCAAATTGTGTATGAACTTCCTGCGGAACATCCTTTGTCAGAGAGTCGACCACTTCGAGAACTTCTTGGCCATACTCCTCCTCAGGTAATGTTTTTTTTTTCAATTATCAGAACCTCCTCAAGTAATCAATCTATAGAGCATTTAATATGTTGGTATATAACCACAATGATCGATTTATTAAAAGTTCTACACCTTAATTTGGCGCCATAAACTAATCAAACTGTTTGGGAGGATTTACATAGCCTTTACTTCTCTGTCAAGAAATCATGAACATCTGTAATTGCTATTTGTTTGTTGATTACCATCGATTCAAGTCTTTGATTGAATTTATATCTTTGATGAATGATCAAAATTAGTTTATGTCTCTTCTACGATCATGGTGCAATAAACTGAATTAACATTGGGTTAGGGGGAAATAATGTTTATATTGAGAATGGTTCTATATTCAGTTCTCTAATATTCTTAGTCGCTTGCAGGTTGTTGCTGGTGCAATACTGGGGATAGTGACGGCACTTACGGGTCATATGATCATCTTGTTTACTAGGCAAACTTGACGCCGATGTGTAGGACACAGAAATCATCTGGTACAGAATTGAACTTGCAGAAGGACAAAAACTTCAAGAATCTGTTTATAACATAGGATTTTTTTGTTGCATTCAGCTATGTCATATAACTGAAAACAGAAACACTATAGTGGTGTAATTTGATTGATTGCTGTGTCCGATTGAATTAATGGAAAAAAATCTGTTTTTAGTATATAGGGATAATTGCTAAAAAAAAGTACCTTGAGGTATTCACTTTTTGCAACTTGTAGCCTTCTTATTTGATAAATGTAAAGAAA
>JAYMTN010001201.1:0-13437 GCA_036897425.1 Erodium trifolium
GCATGCATCCGTTTGTGGACAAAACTTTAATGTAGTTTTGGACAATTAACCCTTTTGTTTTGGTTTGAGTACGATTTGAGAACTCAACTTTCTTTAATGTGGTTTCAGGTACTAATTTGACAGAGCGATTTTATGATCAATTTGAACCAATGTTAATTGGCCTGGCTATGTCATGGTCTCCATTGGATTCTACTGTTATCCGCATGCCTTTGTCATCAGAATGCTTGAAAAATGGGCTAGAGTTGGGATTGACAAGAATAAAGCAGATAACTGACAGTTATCTGGAACATGCATCTAGAACACTTCTATTCTTAAAATCCGTCCTGCAGGTACTTTAAGTCTTAAATTATGCTATTTGGTTTTAGTATGATTCTAGAAGCAATGCTTTGCTTATGGAAGGACTCCATTGAGGACCGAGATAATAAGATCATTTGGCTTATGAAGGATGACAATTTTGCCTGCTTTCAAACTATTCCAAATGTTAATGTTAACTGGGATTACTCGTGCCAGATATAGTGAATTGAACTTTATTCTCACCCAGATGAATGTCTTCAAAAGCAGACATCAGATAAAATGGCTTTGCCACCTTGGTGAGGATACTATATCATTTAATTGTGCTGACATTAAGATAGTCTTAAACTCCTTGAATATGTTGACCACACAATTGTATGAAGTTGGATGTTCTACTAGTGTAGCCTTGTAGTAGACTATTGGAAGCAACCCTTGCAGCCTGATGAGAAGGTTGGGCTTATGGTCTTCGGATAAGTATTATCGAAGGGCTCTGCTCTGCTATGAAGTGATCTCTAACTTTTCAAACTGCTAGAATATGTGAAGAGAATTTGGATTCTCCCCTTTGGTTTGCTAGCATTGAAAATGAAAAGAAAAGAAAAGAAAAAGGCGTTTTGGACTTTATTATTTCTATAGTTAGTTCATTTGCTTTTTGCACGACAGATTTTTTTCTTCTAAAGCTTTGGTAATATTGCCAGGTTTCAGTCTCGACATGGGAAGAGAGAAATGCGAAGTTACACCAGGATTATTCAGCTTTCATTAATCCTTCATCTGCTGCATTAAGGAATCCATTCTCAGAAAAGAAATGGAGGAAGTTTCAACTATCAAGATTATTTGGTAGTTCAAATGCTGCTACTAAGATGCATGTGATAGATGTGAACTTATCCTGGGGGGAAACTAGAGTAGTTGATAGATGGCTTGTTGTGCTCAGTCTGGGCTCTGGACAGACTAGAAACATGGCTCTTGACAGGTATGTGCGTTAGTAAAACTACTTGTGTCATTTTATGCTTTTTGCTCAAAAAATGCTGTCACACATCAGTTTTCTCAATATTGTGTGTGAAGATGGTCTGTTCAAGTGTTTAGAGTATGCCTGTTTTAGATTATTGGTTTGAGCATTGCTGTAGACTATATTGCACCGCTAGATTTTTTTAACTATTCTTGCAGATAAGTTTAATTCTATCTTGAAGTATATAGTTCCACGCCGAATAAAAATAGAAAAAAAAAAGTACAAGCAAAGGGAAGAGTAAAACCCAACTATTAGGTTGACCTTTTGATTGTGAAGCTCAATCCAATATATACAGTCCATTATATAATTCTGCAACCTACGAGGATCATTTTTAATGCTGGGAATCTCCTCCATACTCTGCAACTCATATGAGCTACCACAATAACACCACCATCCTGAAATACAAGGCCAACCATTCATCATGACCCAGTCTCCCGAGTAATAAATACATCATTTGTTCCTTTTGATCTAGTACATCTGAATTAAATGTACTTTGTTAGATTAGTTATGTGCATGCTCTGAGGCACCAGTGTGACAGTTCGGGATCCCTCCTCTTCGAATCTTTAATATGGAGTTAGTCTAAGACTGGGTAGTTATCTGTATAAGTTAATCTATAACATTTATGAGAGTTTCCTAAGCCAAAGTTGAATAGACTTGATGTTATGTATATCTGTTGGGGATGTGTTTGATACTTATCCTGTGCTTATATCCTACTCATCTGTAGGCGATATCTGGCGTACAACTTAACCCCTGTTGCTGGAGTTGCAGCTCATGTATCTCGCGATAGCCATCCTGTTGATGCTAATTTGACAAGCTCAATCATGTCCCCTCTTCCATTGTCAAGTTGTATAAATATACCTGTCACAGTCCTTGGATGTTTCCTTGTGCGTCACAATAGAGGCCGTTACCTCTTTAAATACCAAGACAGGGAGGCGATGAATGAAGCTCGACCTGATGCCGGAAATCAATTGTTAGAAGCTTGGAATAGAGAACTGATGATATGCGTTCGTGATTCCTACATTGAAATGGTGGTTGAAATGCAGAAGTTAAGAAAAGAACCTCTGAGTTCTACTTTTGAATCAACTGTAGGTCTTGCTGTTAGTATGTCTTTGAAGGCATATGGAGATAAAATCTATTCCTTCTGGCCAAGGTCCAACAGAAATGCTATCGTTAGTCAACCTGATGATGGCAACGAGTCAATGCCAATGCTTAAAGCAGACTGGGAGTGCCTTGTAGATCAAGTTATAAGGCCTTTCTATGCTCGCTTAGCTGATCTTCCTGTGTGGCAACTCTATTCAGGAAATTTAGTCAAGGCAGAGGAGGGTATGTTTCTCTCACAACCTGGGAATGGGGTGGCTGATAATCTGCTTCCTGCAACAGTCTGTAGCTTTGTAAAGGAACATCACCCGGTTTTCTCTGTGCCATGGGAATTGGTGACTGAAATTCAGGCAGTGGGGGTAATAGTTAGAGAAATTAAACCCAAAATGGTCCGGGGTCTTTTAAGGAATTCATCAACATCTATTGTTCTCCGATCAGTTGAAACATATATCGATGTCCTGGAGTACTGCTTGTCTGATATTCAGTTTCCTGGATCATCTGATCTTGCCGCAGATGATTTACCTGCAAGCCCTACATCCAATTCTGTACATAGATCAGCTAGTGAAGTGGGTAGCAGTTCTGCTTCTGTATCGATACCTAATGTACAGAACCCTCATGGTTTGTCTGCCCAGGGTTCTGCCAGTTCGGGGGATGCGCTTGAAATGATGACAAGTTTGGGGAGGGCTTTATTTGATTTCGGCAGAATAGTTGTTGAAGATATTGGTAGAGCTGGTGCGCCCTTGGCTCAGAGGAACAACATTGCTGGGAACAATAACGGTGTAATTAAAGACCCAAGACTTCTATCAATGGCTGCTGAGTTGAAAGGTTTACCTTGCCCAACAGCAACTAAACATTTAGCAAGGTTGGGATATACTGAACTTTGGATTGGAAACAGTGAGCAACAGTTACTGATGACTCCTTTGGCCGCAAAATTCCTCCACTCTAAAGTAATGGATAGGTCTATATTGAATGATATTTTTAAGTTCTCAGTCCTTCATACAGTGTTGAAACTTAAAGATTTTTCTCTCTACTTGCTGGCTAGTCATATGAGGTTACTGTTTCATGATAATTGGGTGAGTCATGTTATGGACTCCAGCAAGGCTCCATGGTTTTCTTGGGAAAGTACATCAAGCTCTGGTGGAGAAGCAGGTCCTTCCCCGGAATGGTTAAGACTCTTCTGGAAAAGTTTCCGTGAGACTGGGTCATCGGAAGACCTCCCACTCTTCTCTGATTGGCCCTTAGTTCCTGCTTTTCTGGGTAGGTCAGTCTTATGCCGTGTAAAAGAGCGTCATCTGGTCTTCATTCCACCACCCTTAGCAGATTTAGCCTCGGGACATGGTGATGGTTTATCAACAGATGACGATGCTGAATGTGACTTAATCCGGCCATATGTTTTGGCTTTTGAAGCAATGACAAATCAATACCCTTGGTTGCCATCGCTGTTGAACCAGTGCAACATACCTGTATTTGACACTTCTTTCATGGGTTGTGCTGCTGCATGCAATTATTTGCCTTCAGAGAACCAATCACTGGGGCAAGTTATTGCTTCCAAGCTTGTTGCTGCTAAACACGCTGGTTACTATTCTGAACTTGTTTCCTTTTCAGCTTCAGATCAACAAGAACTTTTGGCCCTTTTTGCTCACGATTTCGTTTCTAATGGCTCCAAATATGGACGTGAACAACTTGAAGCTCTTCGCTCTCTGCCTATATACAAAACAGCTGCTGGGTCATGCACAAAGTTGCACAGTCAAGACCAGTGTATGATCTCTTCGAATTCATTCCTTAAGCCAAATGATGCACACTGCCTCTCTTACACCACAGATTCGGTTGAGTCGTCACTACTTAGAGCCCTAGGAGTGCCGGAGCTGAATGACCAGCAAATCTTGGTTCAGTTTGGGTTGCCTGGTTTTGAAACTAAACCTCAGGCTGAGCAGGAAAGTGTATTAAGATTTCTTTACATGAACTGGCAAGACCTCCAAGGTAATTCATCTGTAATTGAAGCTTTGAAAGAGACTAAATTTGTAAGGAATGCGGATGAGTTTTCCGTGGATCTTTTAAGGCCCAAAGAACTGTATGATCCTGGTGATGCTTTATTAACTTCAGTGTTCTTTGGAGAGATGAAGAAATTTCCAGGAGAGAGGTTTAGCACGGATGGTTGGCTTCAGATTTTAAGGAAAATAGGCCTTCAAACTGCTACAGAAGCAGACGTTATACTTGAATGTGCCAGAAGAATTGAGTTTCTTGGACGTGAATGCATGAAATCTGCTGGAGACTTTACTGAATTTGACTCAGACTTATCCAACTCCCAGAATGAAGTATCCATGGATATATGGGCATTAGCTGGATCTGTTATTGAAGCCATATTTACAAATTTTGCTATTTTTTTTGGGAATAATTTCTGCAATGTCCTTGGCAAGATTGCATGTGTGCCTGCTGCGCTAGGTTTCCCAAATGTTGGTTCCAGAAGAGTGCTTACTTCATATAGTGAAGCGATTCTGTCCAAGGATTGGCCTCTGGCTTGGAGTTGTGCTCCCATTCTCTCCAAACAGAATGTTATTCCGCCGGAATATGCTTGGGGAGCACTGCACCTGAGGAGCCCCCCGTGTTTCCAACTGTCCTAAAACATTTGCAGGTAAAGAAAGGCATTTCTTATTTATTAATTTATTTTATTTGAGTGCTATAATGTAAAAAAAACTGAGTTGGAATAATTGTGCATAGGCTATTGGAAGAAATGGCGGTGAAGACACTCTTGCTCACTGGCCAACTGCGACAGGCGTGATGACTATTGACGAGGCTTCTTGTGAGGTTTTGAAGTACTTTGATAAAGTTTGGGGCTCACTCTCTTCTTCAGGTACTTTCTGACATAATCTTCTTTTTAGTTAGCACAATTACTAGTACAGTTTATTTTAATTCAGTATAAATAAAGGGTATTTTCACCATTAAACCTCAAATTAGGATAAATTTAAACAAAAACAAAGTTCATCGGGTTGAATTGATACTATTTAAAGTACAAGATAGTGAATTGAAAACACTCAAAAGTACATGTAGTGAACTGTGACTACCCTTTATTATTTTGTCAGATTGTTTGCCAATATTAATCGGCATGTAATGAACTGCTTTACATTCTCTGTTGATGTAGATATAAAAGAGTTGCAAAGGGTGGCATTTCTTCCGGCTGCTAATGGAACACGGTTGGTGACAACAAATTCTCTTTTCACTCGCTTGACTATCAACCTCTCCCCATTCGCTTTCGAACTTCCTACACTGTATCTTCCTTTTGTGAAGATTCTCAAAGATATTGGACTTCAGGACACGCTTTCAGTTGCTTCTGCAAAAGATATTCTTTCAGATCTTCAAAAGGCGTGCGGGTATCAGCGTTTAAATCCAAATGAACTTCGTGCTGTGATGGAAATCTTATATTTTCTCTGTGAGAACTTTAGGTCAAATGGGCTTAGTTGGAAGTCAGAAGCAATAGTCCCAGATGATGGCTGCAGGCTTGTTCATGCTCAGTCATGTGTTTTTGTAGACTCTTATGGGTCGCGATATGTCAAATCTATTGACACTTCTCGGTTAAGATTTGTTCACCCAGATATCCCAGAGAAAATATGTGAAGTCATGGGGATCAAAAAGCTATCTGATGTAGTCACAGAGGTAAGCTGAACTTTCAATTAGGTTATTTATTATCTATAGGGGTAATTACAGGTCACTACCCTGTAGTTTAAATCAATCAATTAGGAGATTTAATGATGAAAATGCCCATCATTTAGAAAATAATGAACTTGAGAAATGAAAAATTATATAAGAATACTACGGTGTATATCCTTCATAGTTTCTTACCTTTCAATTGTTTTTTATATAAGGGGCATTTTTGTCATTATACCTCAAATCAGGATAACTTGAAAAAAAAACAAAGTACATCGAGGTGAATTGTTATGATGTAAAGTATAGGGTAGTGAATCGATACAAATGGCTCAAAGTACAAGGTAGTTCTTTATATTCTTTTGGTATGGAACCGGATGAGGTTTTTTTATTCATACACTTCAAACACGATTTGTTTGCAGGAACTCGATCACGAGGACCAATTGCAATCACTGGAATGCATCGGTTCTGTTTCTCTTGTATCCATCAGAGAAAAGTTGTTAAGCAGATCCGTTCAAGCTTCTATATGGACTATCGTAAATAGTCTGGCCAGTTACATTCCTGCACTCAACAATCAAACTTTGGAGGCCATACAAAACTCACTTGAATCTCTCGCTGAGAAATTGCAGTTTGTCAAGATCCTCCATACCCATTTCTTGCTCCTGCCAAGATCCATAGACATTACTCGGGTAGCTAAGGATTCCGTTATAAAGAATCACACTCTTTATTTCATCAACCGTCCCAAGACCTGCATTTTAGTTGCCGAACCACCAACCTATATTTCTGTTCTCGATATCGTTGCAATTGTTGTGAGCCAGGTTTTGGGGTCTCCTACTGTATTGCCTATTGGGTCTTTGTTCTCTTGTCCCGGAGGGTCTGAAGCTGAAATTGTGGATATTCTGAAACTTTGTTCCGATAAAAGAGAAATCGAACCTGGAAGTGGAAACAGTAGCTTGCTAGGCAAGGAAATACTTCCTCAGGATGCTCGTCAAGTACAGTTTCACCCGTTGAGACCGTTTTATAAAGGAGAGATAGTGGCTTGGCGGGGGCAAAATGGGGAGAAGTTGAAATATGGTAGAGTTCCTGAGGAGGTCAGACCATCAGCAGGACAAGCTCTGTACAGGTTTCAGGTGGAGATTGCATCGGGGGTGACCGAACCCCATCTTTCTTCACAGATTTTCTCGTTCAGAAGCATATCAACGGATAAGGCTTCTTCTGTATCATCGGATGGTAGTGATACAGTTGTTGAGAAAACAAATACTGAAGTAGCAGAGAGTTCTAGCAGAGGCTCAACAAGATCTTCTCAGGTTTGCTCTGCTTTACATTGGTAATAAATAAGGGCAACTTTATTAACACACCTTCGGCGGCCTTTGTTTCTCAAATACACGCTATAAAAGTGTTATCGGTAAGACACTGTCCCTTTCGTTTATTTCCAAAAACACCCGGATTTGGGTCATTTTGTTCCAAAAAAACACTTATAAATGAGAAAGGTGACAACGTGTTCCTGATAAAATCATCACCTTTTTGTGTAAATCCGGGTGTTTTTGATTAATACGAAAGGTGACTGTTACTGATAACCCCTCACCTTTAGGGGGTGTTTTTGATAGCGAAAGGTCAAAGTGGGTATGTGAATAACATGTTCCCTATTAAATATTATGTTGTCTTGAACGATATTTTTAGCATTCAAGCCTCTAAAAGCATGACCTTCCCCAAATTCCAGTACAAATGATGCAGCAGTCGTAAATTTCCGAGTTTATGGCTTTAAAGTTCAAAGCAATATTTTGCAAGAACTTACGCATATATGAAAATTGGGATGAATCTAGTAATATATAGTGTTAATTACAAAAGACTACAATATGTTTTGCCCACTTGCTAAAAACTATACTAAGTTTAAAAGTGGACAAAAACATACAATACTTATTGTCCAGTCTTATGTTAAAATAGTGAACAAAATATTATGTTTAGTTAAGTATTGGGCCATAAGTTTTGCCTACATTACTCTTCAAGGCTATATGTTTTGACCACAATACGTTTCAGTGCTATATGTTTTGACCACGATACGTTTCAGTGCTATATGTATTGTCCACGTATCTTGTAGGGGTTTACAGAGTTGTTCGTTATTTTAACAAATGTCAGTGGACAAAACATATTGTATGTTTTTGTAAACTTTTAAATTTAGCTTAGTTTTTAGCAAGTGGACAAAACATGTTGTAGGTTTTTGTAGTTAACCCTAATATGTATTCCTAGCTGTTCTTAATTTATATTTTCTTGTGGGCAGTTGCAGCCTGGAGAGGGGCAGTTTGGTCGAGTGTCTGCTGGAGAACTAGTCCAGGCAGTTCATGAGATGCTATCTGCAGCGGGGATCAATATGGACATGGAGAAGCAGTCCTTGCTCCAAACAACCATAACCCTGCAAGAGCAATTGAAGGATTCTCAGGCGGCACTATTGCTTGAACAGGTTTGCTTTTTTATAGGAAAAAACGTTATTTACACCTTTCGCTATTCATCAAAAACCCACGAATCATTGGACAAGAGATTACAATTTGAAAGTTAGGGTATCTATCAGATGAAAAAAAAGGTGTAAAGACTTACGGATTGTAGTTAAGTATAAAATTTTCAAAGTTAGGTGTAGCTAAATGTAATTACCTCTATACATTACATGTAGTATATACTAAATTCGGGATGTAGGGGGTATACAACTTCGCTTAGATCTACTACCGTTACTTTGCTCGTTTCGGTCTGAAAGTGAATCGATTATACTCGTTTTGCAGGAAAGAGCGGATGCAGTAGCAAAAGAAGCCGATACAGCAAAAGCAGCTTGGGTATGCCGGGTATGTTTGAGTGTAGAGGTTGACGTGACGATGGTTCCTTGCGGTCACGTGCTATGCCGGAGATGTTCGTCTGCCGTCTCGAAATGTCCCTTTTGCCGGCTCCAGGTCTCCAAGACTATTAGGATATTCCGCCCGTGACTTGTTGCTCAGGTGATTTTGTTGTGCATAGTGATTTGTTTTTCGTCCATGATTATGTAGAGAACAGTGACGTTATATGTACAGAGAAATTGTTCTACTGGTTTATCTTTGCAGGTATAAGGAAAGATTTTCACGTTTTGTCATCTTTATAATTTTTTCCACATTTTTGCCGGTTTTGACATAGTATGCCGGGAATGGGGGAAAACAGAATAATCTATTTAAACCGACATAACGAATTCGGATTGTTTTAACTTCTTAATTACCCGTTCCCATACAATTTCAATGATTTTGACATATCATATTATGCCGAAAACTAGGAAAAACAGAAAAATCTACTTTTCACTGACATAACGAGTTAGCCTAAAAATGATGGCTATAGGTAGATATGCGTGTTTTTCTTATTCCCGTATGTTTTAGCCTCTTAATAAAAAAAAAATCCACTTTTTCGCCGGTTCTTACATAGTATAGTATGCCAAAAATGGGAGGAAACTGAATAATCTATTTCTCATCAACCTAACGAACTCGGATTAATCTAAAATAATGGGTATGCGTAGATATGTATATTCTTGTTCTCCCCATATGTTTTAACGAACTCGGATTGAACTAAAAATAGTGATATCCGTAGATGTGCATGTTTTTCATATCCCCGTATGTTTTAGTCTCTTAATAATTTTTTTTCACTTTTTTGTTGATTCTAACATACATAGTACGCCGAAAACGGGGAAAAAAGAATAATCTATTTTTCACCGACCTAACGTAGTCGGATTGGACTGAAAATAGTGGGTGTACGTAGATATGTGTATTCATGTTCTCCCCAAATGTTTTAATTTATTTTAATTTTTTCCACTTTTTCACTGGTTGTGACATACTATATACTATACCAAAATTGGGGAGAAACAGAATAATTTATTTTTCACCGACCTAACTAACTCGGATTGATCTAAAAATAGTAGGAATGCGTAGATATGCATGTTTTTCTTATCCGCGTATGTTTTAGCCTCTTGATACTTTTTTTCCACTTTTTCGTCGGTTCTGGCATACTATAGTACACCGAAAACGGGGGGAAACTCAATAATCAATTTTTATCCGACCTAACGAACTCGGATTGACCTAAAAATAGCGGGTATGCGTAGATATGCATATTATAATTCTCCTTTACATGTTGTAACCTCATAATTTTTTTCCACTCTTTTGTTGGTTTTGACATATTATAGTATGCCGAAACGGGGGGAAAACCGACTATTCACCGACCTAACGAACTCGCATTGACCTAAAATAGTGGATGCGTAGATATGCATATTATAATTCTCCCCACATGTTTGTAACCTCATAATAATTTTTTCGCCAGTTCTGACATACTATGCCGAAAACGGGGGAAACCGAATAATCTATTTTTACCGACCTAACGAACTTGAATTGACCTAAAAATAGCGGGCATGCTAGATATGCATATTATAATTCTCCCCACATGTTTTAACCTCATAAATATTTTCCCACTTTTTCGATGTTTCTGACAATAGAATGCCGAAAACGGGGGGAAATCGAATAATCTATTTTTCACCAACCTCCTAACGAACTCGCATTGACATAAAAATAATGGGTATACGTAGATATGCATATTTTATTTCTCCAAACATTTTTTAACATTGTATTAATTTTTTCCACTTTTTCGCCGATTATGACATAATATATAGTCTGCCAAAAAATGCGGAAACAAAATAATTTATTTTTCACCGACTTAACGAACTTGGTTTGACCTAAAAATAACAGGAATGCATAGATATGCATATTCTAATTCTCCCCAAATGTTTTAACCTCATAATACTTTTTCCCTTTTTTCTCGGGTTCTGACATACTATTGTATGCCGGAAACGGGGGAAACCGAATAATCTAAGTTTCGCCGACCTAACGAACTCGAATTGACCTAAAAACAGTGGCTGTGCATAAATATGAATATTATAATTCTCCCCACATGTTTTAACCTCATAATAATTTTTTCCACTTTTTCGCCGGTTCTGACAACGGAATAACCTATTTTTCACCGACCTAACGAACTCGGATTGACCTAAAATTAGTGAGTATGGGTAGATACTAATATTCTTGTTCTTCCTACATGTTTTAACATTATTTTAATTTTTTCCATTTTTTCACCGGTTCTGACATACTATATTTTGCCGAAAATAGGGCAAAACGGAATAATCTAGTTTTCACCGACCTAACGAATTCAGAATGACCTAAAAATAGTGGGTATGCGTAGATATGCATATTCTTGTTCTTACTACATGTTTTAACCTTATTGTACTTTTTTTCCAATTTTTCACAGGTTCTGACATATTATAGTATGCCGAAAACGGGAGAAAGAAAAAAATAACCTATTTTTTTTTATCGATCTAACAAACTCGGATTGACCTAAAATTAGTGGGTATGCATAGATACTCATTTTCTTTTTCATCCTATATGTTTTAAAACTACTGTAATTTTTTCCATTTTTTCGACGGCTCTGACATACTATATTTTGCAGAAAACGGGGGAAAATGTAATAATCTAATTTTCACCGACCTAACGAACTCGGATTGACCTAAAAATAGTGGGTATGCGTAGATATGCATATTCGTGTTCTTCCTACATGTTTTAACCTTATTGTAATTTTTTCCAATATTTCATCGGTTCTGATATACTAATAGTATGCCGAAAATAGGGAAAACGGAATATTCTATTTTTCACCGACCTAACGAACTAAGATTAACCTAAAAATAGAGGGTATGCGTAGATATGCATATTCTTGTTCTTCCTACATGTTTTGACCTTATTTTAACTCTTTTTTTCCAATTTTTCACCGGTTCTAACATACTATAGTATGCCGAAAACGGGGGGAAACCGAATAATCTAATTTTCACAGACATAACGAACTCGGATGAACCTAAAAATAGTGGGTATGCATAAATATGCATATTGTAATTCTACACGCATGTTTTAACCACATAACAAATTTTCCACTTATCGTCGGTACTGACATACTATAGTATGTCGGAAAAGGGGGAAAACAGAATAATCTATTTTTCACTGACCTAACGAACTAGGATTGACCTAAAAATAGTGCGGATGCGCATATATACATATTCGTGTTCTTCCTACGAGTTTTAAAATTATTGTAAGTTTTTTCTACTTTTCGCCGATTCTGACATACTGTATAGTATGCCGGAAACGGGGGAAAACGGAATAATCTATTTTTCGCCGACCTAACGAACTATGATTGACCTAAAAATAATGGGTATGCGTATATATACATATTCGTGTTCTTCCTACAAGTTTTAAAATTTTTGTACTTTTTTTCTAATTTTCCCCGGTTCTGACATACTATATTATGCCGAAAACGGGGGAAACCGAATCATCTAATTTTCATCGACCTAACGAATTCGGATTGACCTAAAAACAGTGAATATGCGTAGATATGCATATTCTTGTTCTTCCTACATGTTTTAATCGTATCATAATTTTTCCCAATTTCTCACCGATTCTGACATACACAAACGGGGAAAACGGAATATTCTATATTTTACCGACCTAATGAAGTAAGATTTACCTAAAAATAGTGAGTTTGCGTAGATATGCATATTCTTGTTCTTCCTACATGTTTTAACCTTATTGTAATGTTTTCCACTTTTTAACCGGTTTTGACATGCTATAGTATGACGAATACGAGGGAGAACGAAATAATCTATTTTTCACAGACCTAACGAACTCGGGTTGACCTAAAAATAGTGGGTATGAGTAGATATTAATATTCTAATTCTCCAATATGTTTTAACTTTATAATATTTTTTTCTACTTTTTTACCGGTTCTAACATACCATAGTATGCCGAGAACGGGGGAACCGAGTAATCTATTTTTGACCGACCTAACGAACTCGTATCTACCTAAACATAGCGAGTATGAGTAGATATGAATATTCTAATTCTCCCCACATATTTTAACCTCATAATAATTTTTCCACATTTTCACCGATTCTGGCTTATATGTATGCTGAAAACGGGGAAAACAGAATAATTTATTTTTCACCGACCTAGCAAACTCGAAATGACTTAGAAATAGTGGGTATGCGTAGATATGCATATTCTTGTTCTTCCTACATGTTTTAACCATATTGTAATTTTTCCACTTTTTAATCGGTTTCGACATACTATAGTATGCCAAAAACGGGGGAGAACGGAATAATCTATTTTTCACCGACCTAACGAACTCAGATTGACCTAAAAATAGTAGGTATGCGTAGATATGCATATTCTTGTTCTTCCTACATGTTTTAACCTTATTGTAATTTTTTCCACTTTTTCACCGGTTCTGACTATATAGTATGCCGAAAACATAGAAAACGGAATAATCTATTTTTCACCGACCTAACGAACTCGACTTGACCTAAAGATAGTGGGTATGCG
>JAYMTN010001202.1:0-13434 GCA_036897425.1 Erodium trifolium
CGATGAGGATGAAGAGCAGCTCTTTGTCGATTCTGAAGACGACGATAATGCTGAGCAGCGGTTGATTCGGACGGGACCTCGCATGGATTCGTTCGACGTCGAAGCTCTCGATGTCCCAGGCGCCAATAGGAGCGATTACGAGGTCTGTTCTTGTTAACTCTCTGATTTTGATTCACTGGTATTGCTTACAGCAAGAGCTTTGTTTTTGAAATCAGAATATGTATTAGGCTGGATAGATGCATGAAGCTGAGAGTTTGGCTAATTTGAGCGTGCTTGAATTTTTCTGCATAAATTGGAAGTTAGAGTGTTTAAGATTTTGCTTGTTGGTGCTTCCTTATATGCTATGTCTTATTGGCTTCTGATGACTTGTAATTAATTTGAAGTTCTATGAGTAAATTCTTTGATGTGGAGTACATTCAGTGTGATGTGTGTATCAGTGTCTGCACTGTCATAAAACCAGATGGGCTCTAGTAGAAGAGTTAATGATCCAATATTCCAGATTGCTTTGATTACTAATGAAGAATTCTGAACATGGATAGTTCTGTTGTATTACCGTGCTCGACGAAATTTTGTTTCTTATTTGGGAGGGAAATTATAATATAATTAGTGAATTGTTGAATTGTAAACTTTTTTTTGGATAAGCTGTAGATAGAATGAAGATGATTTGCTATCTCAATTGTTTCAAATTATATGCAGGACTTCACTGTTGGAAGAAAAATTATACTTGCTTTTCAGACCCTTGGCGTTGTCTTTGGTGACGTGGGAACAAGTCCCTTATATACGTTCAGTGTGATGTTTAGCAAAGCACCTATTAATGGAGATGAAGATGTCATCGGTGCATTGTCTCTGGTCATATATACCTTAATCTTGATCCCGCTGGTGAAATATGTGCTTGTTGTTCTCTGGGCCAATGATGACGGTGAAGGTATGATTGATGTTCAATCAGCTCTTTGACACTGACTTATTTTTATTAATCTAGATTTTTATCATTTACAATTGAAGCGTGCTATTTACTTTAATGTTGCAGGTGGTACATTTGCTCTGTACTCTTTGATTTGCCGTCACGCAAAGGTTAGCCTTCTTCCAAATCAGCTTCCTTCTGATACCCGTATATCAAGCTTCAGGCTAAAGGTTCCTTCCCCTGAGTTGGAGAGATCATTAAAAATTAAGGAAAGACTTGAGACTTCCCAGACTATGAAAAAGCTTCTTCTAGTTTTGGTACTTGCTGGCACTTCAATGGTTATCGCAGATGGGGTTGTCACACCAGCAATGTCAGGTTTGTATATATGTTCTCCCTTGTGCTTCTTATTCTGTTGCCTTTGTGCCCTCTTGTCTATGTACTTTACTAGTCAATGTAATGTCCAGGGTGATTTTCATTCACTTAAAGTTTAACTGTTAGCTGATGATTCTTTTTCCTTTTTCACAATATTTTTTAATGCAGTAATGTCAGCTGTTGGTGGTCTTAAGGTTGGAGTAGAAGCAATTAAACAAGGTAACATGATACCTTGTCTTTAAACCTGTAATTGTTTTGTGTCTATTTATTTGAGAAAAGTTCAATCAGGAGGGTTGTAACTTGTAAGCATATACAGTATACTTAAACGACAAAATCAATGTTGTGTTGGCCTACAGCACATGTAAGAAATATATCTCCTACGAGGTTGATATTGGCTTTGGGTTTCAAGATGGCATGGCCTGCTTTATTTCCTGTATGATAACTGTTACTCAAGGGGTTGTAGTTTCACGCATCAATTTAGAGGGGGGAATGTGATGTTCCTTTACTTACATATCATCATTGTACTCTCCTTATTGCACCTAGTTTTACTGTACTTCACAAATGATTATTACTGCGTAAGTTTGATAGTGTGGATGAGACCACTTCATATTCCTTGGCTGAGTTATTATATCAATTGGAGTTGTTTAATTAGAATCTGATTGTAGCTCAGAAATTTAGGGTAACTTGTCTTATTCTGTTTTAGAAAGGATGATATCCCGTGGAAGTATTTAACTGGGTTGGAAATTTTGATTTTATTTTTCTGATGTGCATGCTTAAGATAGCCCCTTCATTTGCTGTAATGTATGAAATAAAGTAGCTGTGGCAATAAGTTGACTAGCTTTTCTTCGTTTTATTTTTGCAGATGAAGTGGTGATGATTTCAGTTGCCTTTCTTGTTATTTTGTTCAGCCTACAAAAGTTTGGGACAAGTAAAGTGGGATTGTCAGTAGACCCTGCATTGTTCATATGGTTTTGTTCTCTTGCAGGCATTGGAATTTATAACATTGTTAAGTATGATAGCACTGTTTTAAAGGCATTCAACCCCGTCCACATCTATTACTTTTTCCAAAGGAACTCAGTTAAAGCTTGGTATTCCTTGGGTGGATGTCTTCTATGTGCAACAGGTAATAAGTTAATCTAGGGATATCATATTTAAAAAGTTCAAATTTACTACCTTATTTTTCATTTGTTTTTTATTATCAAACTAGTTCAATGGGTGTATATTTTGGAACTATGAGTCATTTTTTTTCTTCTTGTTACAGTCTTACAGGTAATTTGTAAAATATACATTCTCAATACACAAGCTGCGCACTGTTGAATATTTGGTCATACTACAAACTGAGAGAAAACATGCATATATAGGCACATGCAGTTTTTTCAGTAGATCTTATGGAGTTACAATGCCTTATGCTACGTGTGTGTCCATGTCATTGTCCACATATCATAATGTTAAAATTACATGGAACTGGATGTTGATGAACTATAGTATATAGTTTGTGATGTATAAATTCTATAGCTGTGGGAAGAACTTAAAATTTCTCACACTTGGCATTTCATTTTATTTATCTTTTTGCTATGGATAATGCTTCAGGCTCCGAGGCTATGTTTGCAGATCTTTGCTACTTTTCAGTTCAATCAGTTCAGGTAAGAAGCAACTTGGATTACATTGTATTTGTTTCTTTAGAAATCAGATGATAGTGAGTCCTCAACTTGTGGTTCTTTTCATCATTATTTCAAATTAGTGTCTGATTAGCTACCATTTTAAATTATCTGATAGTGGCTGTTTGCAGCTTACGTTTGTATTTCTCGTGCTTCCATGCCTGCTATTGGGTTATATTGGTCAAGCTGCTTACCTTTTGGAGAACCATGAAAACTCAAAGCAAGCTTTCTTTTCTTCTGTCCCAAGTAAGCTTCTTCATTTATTAGTCGATGAGATTTATGTTATTTTTAGAACATTTGTTAGTATCTCTCAAGGCTGTATTTAATCTCTCCTTTGCTAATACGAAGTTGAAGTTGCATTGCTTTATAAATAGAGAATTTGATATTCTTCTTACTGTTTGCAGGTGGTGCTTTTTGGCCTGTATTCTTCATAGCTATCATTGCTGCATTAATTGCTAGTCGGGCAATGACAACAGCCACCTTTTCATGCATAAAACAATCAACAGCTCTTGGTTGCTTCCCACGTCTAAAAATTGTTCACACCTCCAGAAAATTTATGGGGCAAATTTATATCCCTGTCGTTAACTGGTTTTTGCTGGTTGGTTGTGTTGTGCTCGTCTGCTCCATCTCAAACATTGACGAAATGGGCAATGCATATGGTACTTACTTATTCCTTGTTCAATTTTGCGGATTGCTCAAAACTACCCTTGTGACAAGTTTTAAACTTTACACTGCCCTTTTCTTTGCACATTGTACACTAGTTAGATTTCTATTAGGTTTTAAACAATGACTATTTACCCCTAAACCTTTTGGAAAATATTTTGTTCCCATGCATAATTAAAAATATATTTTCATAACTATTATTATTTTTTATTTTGATCATTTTTTTTCAAGGCGTAATTGTGTCATATATAATTTTTTTTTATATTGAAAATTCCATCCATTTTGACGGAATATATGGTCATTTTTATCCATTATAACGGAATTTCGAAGGATGGATAACATGTGCAAACTAAAGGGTAGTTTTAAGTTCACATTTTGTCAAAAGGTGAACGTGGGCAAATTTATAGGGTAGTTTTAAGCAGCCCCCCTTCCATTTTTATCATCATTTTACATTTGTTTACCCCCTTGCAAAGATGTGATTTGCTGCCGATAAAATGCTCTAGTGCTTACGCCCCTAATCTGTTCTCTTCTTGACTGTATGACAGGCATTGCTGAGCTGGGCGTAATGATGATGACAACAATTTTAGTAACCATTGTTATGCTTCTTATATGGCAGATAAACATCATCATAGTACTAAGTTTTCTCGTTATTTTCCTGGGTATAGAAATGACTTTCTTTTCATCAGTTATATGGAGCATAACCGATGGAAGTTGGATCATATTGGTCTTTGCTGTAGTCATGTTTTTTGTAATGTTCATCTGGAATTACGGTAGCAAGCTTAAATATGAAACTGAAGTCAGGAAGAAGCTGTCAATGGACTTGATGAGGGAACTGGGATGCAATCTTGGTACAATTAGAGCTCCTGGCATTGGCTTGGTATATAACGAGCTGGTCAAGGGAGTTCCTGCCATCCTTGGTCATTTCCTGACCACTCTCCCGGCAATCCACTCCATGATAATTTTTGTGTGCATCAAGTATGTTCCAGTTCCTATGGTGCCTCAGGGTGAAAGATTTCTTTTCCGGCAAGTTTGTGCCAAAAATTACCACATGTTTCGCTGTATTGCCAGGTAAGTGCTTTATCTTAAACTGAGTTCCCAATCCTCTATTAGTCTTTTGGAGAAATCACAGTTCATGGCGGAAAAATTTAGTTTCAACATCACCGAGTTCTTTAAAATTTGCATGAAATGACAAAGATACCCCTTCATTTTTTGAAGGGGTAAATCTGTTATTTTGGAAATTTTTAAAAAGGTTAATGAGATATTCTTCCAAAATTTTAAACAGTGCTACTAAACCTTTATTCAACTTTGTGAATCGTAATGAACAAAGTCAGACCGTTTTCAAACACAAATGATGTATTTGTGACGTAGTGAACTGTAATTTTTCCTCTTCATTTTTGCTCAAATGTTCTGGTTACATGTTCAATTTGACCACTCCAATTCAACAGGTATGGCTACAAAGACGTGAGGAAAGAGAATCACCAGACATTCGAGCAGCTGCTGATCGAGAGCCTTGAGAAGGTTATTCGCCGGGAAGCTCAGGAGCGGTCTTTAGAAAGCGATGGAGACGACGATTCAGATTCAGAGGAAGAGTCCCCTTCATGTAGGGTTGTGGTAGCTCCCAATGGAAGCGTCCATTCACTCGGTGTTCCTCTCCTCTCCGAGTATAACGACTCGGGCAGGCCTGTAAGCGAAGCAAGCACCTCAGCGGAGGTCGGGCCAGAACCTAGCACAGACCCGGCACCATCTGATCCAGAGCAGAGCCTTGAGCGGGAGCTGTCGTTCATACGCAAGGCTAAAGAATCTGGTGTTGTTTATCTTCTCGGGCACGGGGATATCAGGGCAAGAAAGGATTCTTGGTTCTATAAGAAACTAGCCATCAATTATTTCTATGCCTTTTTGAGGAAGAACTGCAGGAGAGGGATTGCGAATCTGAGTGTGCCTCACTCTCATCTGATGCAGGTGGGTATGACCTACATGGTTTGAAGTGCCATTGGCTAAAGTCGAGCACACGAAAGATGAACATGGTTGCACCATGAACATGATTGAGCATGGTTTGGCGAGATTAACAGTAGTTTGTAGCCTTTTTAACCTTGTCTATTTTGAGCTACTTGTTTACTTCTCGGAGGGGTAGGTGTTTTGTATTGGTAACTCTGCCTTGATGGATGCGGATCGGGTCGATCCATGTAAGTAGGTTGTTGAAGTTAGCTATAAGCCTATAAACACTAAAACAGATTTGAGATTTCAGATGTATTAATCATGGACGGTTATGACGTGATTTTGGGTCGACCCATAGTGGTAGTTCGATTCAGAATATAATCGCCAGGTGTCATGAAAAGAGAGGAGTGAGTCTATTTTAAAATTTGTAGGGTTGACAAATTCGTGGATCCAGGAAAAAAATCGTAGAGAGTCGAGTAAAAACCTCTTTTCACCGAATCAATCCTTGGAACCGACTCCACAGCAAATGCTTTTACCATATCTTCAGTATTTTTACATCCCAGAAATTACAACCTTTGTTAGAACGGGTCTGAATTAAGATCGAATAATTGAACCGAAAAAATATATCCATAATGCATATCATAAGAGTGTTAATTACTTTTCATGGGTGACGTGTCAATTGAGGGTCCATCGCAAACACGAGCAAGTGATTGATACCCTCTTGAGACCTTCGCATGATCTTACGTAGGCCTATAACTGGACTCATCAACTCCGCATTAAATGGGCCTTGTTCTGCCATGTTAGTTCCTTCCGGACAGATGTCTTGCTTGGCCCAACACCTCACCTCCAGTAATTATTTTACAATCTAGTATGCCTATATTTTTAAAGGCTCTCATTATCGTCAGAGGGGGGGACGACGTCAACTGGGTCCTTGGGAGACTTAATCCAATTGAGCCATTTTTATCCCTGGTTACAAGGCTGATCAAGCCTTCACTCTTGAGGTTCAACAACTATTTCGGTGGTCTCGCCCGCTAACGCAATATTCTCCTGGAGCACTTCTCAGAGTTATTTGACACCTTTTTCGGAAATAGGCATGCTCTGTTATAACTATCCGATGAGCGTTGTTGTACCGGTTGCTTTGGCGATTATTGTAGTGTTCGTTTCCCGACATCTACTCTAAAGCATTTCAATCAATGAGTATTTTTTTTATTTGCTTTGTTCGACGTTGTTCTGATTTTTCAATTCTATTGTACGCTTTCTGTTTGATTCATTTTGGGTCAGGATTTTCAGACTTTTCTTTTATTATTTTATGAGTTAAGATTACGGCTCAAAAAAAAATATACAATTTAAATGAATGAGTAGATATTTGTAGGTCTTTATTAATCATAACTATACGTGAGATGCTAACAGATAATTAGATATGATTTAAATATTCATAAAAGACGGCCCCCCTTCAATCGGACAAATATTCAACTCGAAATAAAATACTATTACCACGAGGGACAATACATCTTTGCTGCGTCACGATCACCATAGCCAACGAAATCTGAGCCGTTAATTTCAGGAGTAAAGTAGCCGTCCTATTTCCCACCGTCAGACAAACAGGTCAATCATGCATAATAATGACAAGTGTTTGCTTCTCATTGGCTCCAGAGCTCCACCTTCACCACAAGACCAAACATCTCGTTTTTATTTTTTTGTTATATTTGGAAAATAACCCATAAATATATCCAAATCCCGAAATCGTGTTCCTCGTTCACACCAGCTGACTGAGTAGAAGAAGTCTCTGAAAGACCACTCTCTTTCTCGTCGCTTTCTCTTCAGCAAATCTGTGGTTCCGAGCTAGGTTCTCTGGTTCTCTCTCTCATGGCGGAGCTTGGATCGCCGGTTCCTCCCGGTCATCGATTAGGTCAGATCTCCATGTTCTCTTCCTCTGTTTTCCTTTTTTTTTGGAATTTTTATTTGATTTTATTTCTATTTTTGAACTTGTTCATTTTTAGATTCAAGAGTAGGAAAGTAGTGGTGGTGGATTGTTTCTATTGGCGGCGAATTGAGTTCACTGTCGTTGTACTTGTTTGGCTGCTGAGAAAATTGAGTAGCACACGGAACAGAATAAAATATTCATATCTCTTATTAGTCTGTCTGGGGATCATTTTTTGATAAATGAACAGAATTAAACTAAGACTAGTTACTGAATTAGGCTGGATTCAGTTTTCTTCTTCTTTTTTCTCGTATTTATTGAGTTCATTTGCGTTTATGACTACTGGAGAAGTGAATTTGTTATGTGTAATTGGGTGGTTTATTTGGTTACTGCAATGGAATAATATAGGAGATTTGAAAACTGGAATTAACAAAGCGGGAACAGTGTGTTAATGAGATTATAATCATCTATGGTGAATTACGTACACAGTTAGGGAAATGTGAGCTAGAGAACTCTTACTGACTAGTGAATGACAGAGGATATGAATGTTTAGCAATGTTCTTCAATGAATAAATATACATGTGAATCAAACATAATCAATTCTTAGCAATGCATTGGGGTGTTAATAGTTATTATTATTATCTTGCTAATTCTTACCTTCGACTGATTATCCAGAATTAGATACTATAAGTTTAATTTTGGAAGTTCTACATTCATTGATTGATTTTCTAATTTTTGATGGACAGATTTTCAACAGCTAATATCGGAAGCTCAACATCGTTGGTTGAGGCCTGCTGAAATTTGTGAAATTCTATCTAGTTATCAGAAGTTTAAGATTGCCCCCGAGCCTCCAAACAGACCACCAAGTATGGTATTTGCAATTTTTTGTGTATAATCATGACTAATATTCAGATCTTTCAACTGCAACACAAGCTTCTAAACGCTAGAGACCATTAGGAGTAACTTTACTTGCCATCCCTCCCATTTCCATTAAGGAAATACTGAAACCTTTATATTGATACTTTGCCTGAACCTTTTGTTTCTTACTGTGGTCAAGTGTTATTCTGAATGATTCGCAAGTTTTAGTGGGAACAATGCTTACAGGACTGTGTTTTCTACTATTTTAGAATTGTGATAGATGCAGAAATTTTGGTCACTAATAAATGTTGTGGAATTCTAGTTCTTAACCTACTGCTCCTTTTGTTTTGATACATAGAAGATTCATCGTGTTTTCTTGGTCTAGTTGATTGTAAATCATTCCATAGCACGTTCTCATTATATTTAGTTCACTTTGTTAACATGGAACTGAACTGTTGCCCCCGTTTCATTGCCTACAGGACCCCTTGAAATATTGTTTGATATTAAGTTATTTTTTGGACATCTTGGTTGCATACCTGATTTCATTACAGATGTATCTAATTTTCATATAAGCTCAGTGTTCTTCCGCCATGAACACGTGATCTCAATAACATGATTGGAGTAACTGTTACCTTCAGTTATTATGTAGCTCTCTGATGTTCTGTTTAGCTATACTACATTGGTTCCTCAATATCAAAGGATAATATTCTCATTATTTAGGCCGTATAAATGGTTATACTCACTAAAACATCTTAGCTTGACATACTTTTCACACTGTCAGGTGGTTCACTTTTTCTTTTTGATCGGAATGTGTTGAGATACTTTAGGAAGGATGGACATAATTGGAGGAAGAAAAAAGATGGAAAAACTGTAAAGGAAGCTCATGAGAAGCTGAAGGTAAGTTCATAACTGATGATCTTTACCTACATTTGGAGTGTGCTTATATTTTCTGGGGAATTGCTGAAAAGTGTCCTCTTGAATTGGACACTCCGCCATGAATGCCCACATTTCCACACGTGGCTGAAGGAATTAAATTTTTTGTTAGGTTTAGCAATGGTGAACATTGCCCAATTCATCAGGGCACTTTTCTGCACATTTTTCCCCCAAAAAGTTGTTTTCCGCTGTCACTTATTCAAGAAGGTGCTTTTCAGCAATACCCCTATATTTCTTGAAGCAGGAATTCCTAAAAACTACCTACATGAACTGGACACGGACGAAAGACTGCCTGATTAAAAAAATGACATACAAGCTATCTAATGAATTGTGCACGATCATCTGTTCAGTTTACTTAGTTTTTAGGAAAAATGGCAAAATTGCCCTCACAGTTTTAAAAGACCATAATACCCTAGTACCACTCTTAAATTTTCAAAACTATACTATACCCTTGCATGAAATTATTTTCAATATAAAAAAATTTAAAAATATTTTTAAATTTGAATATTAAAATTGTGAAGTCATAATTCCAAAATAAAAAATAATAATTTATGAATAAATATATTTTTTTATAAAATCTGAATTAATTTTGAAAAGACAGATTTGAATAAATTATTTTTTTTAACATCTGAATTAGTTTTTATAAAACTCATTTTGGAATAAATTATTTTTATAATATCTCAATTGTTTTTCACTTCTATAAAAATCATAAAATGTTTTTTTTGATATAAAATCTGAACTATTTTTTTTTTTGAAAAATCATATTTGAATAAATAAATAAACGAAATATTTATTACAAAAATGAGATTTGAGCCGGATGTTCTTTTTCCCGCGAGCTGGACAGTGGATGGAGCTAGACGGCGATTCTAGATTGTTCTTTCGACTGGCGATGCATCTCTATGGCTAGGTAACGGCGAAACAAGGATGAGGTCAGGTGGAGAAGACGCACGGACGACGTCGGCTAAGGTCTATCTGAGGAAGACGCAATCCGGCCGGGAATACCATGTCTGAGTTGACGTCTGCTGGAGAAGAGCATCTTTGCGTTGGCGTCGGCTGGGGAAGATCATATGCGTGCGTCGGCGTCCTAGTTACATAGGTCGTTTGTTTCATAGGGCAGCTTTTAGGAATTCTCCCTTTCATGAATGTGCTGCTGAATATCTACATATTCGCATAAGATTCAAACAGTTGTGATTGTTGGTTTATGATTACATCTTGATTTGCTTATTTTGTTATATTCTTATGAAAGTTTATAGGTTTGCAGCATCTGTATGCACCTTTCATACCGTTAAAATAAATATTATTGAGATTGTGTGAGTTAACATCTTTTGGATAATTTCAGGTTGGAAGTATTGATGTGCTACACTGCTATTATGCTCATGGGGAAGAAAGTGAAAATTTTCAAAGGCGTTGCTATTGGATGCTTGACACGTGAGTTAATTATTTTTATATATCTCAATGCTACACTTTATTATTTGATTTATGTGAATTTATTGGATGTTACAGGGAGTTGACGCATATTGTGTTTGTTCACTACTTGGAAATTAAGGTATAACTCTTTCCTTTCTGCTGATTAACAATAATTGGCTAGCAATAAATGGAAGTGATCACAATTTTTCATATAAGTGCTTGATATCCAATAATTTAGTTTTTATCAGTGAACTCAAATACAGGATTTGTAGGCTTATACTAAAACATCCCTTCAAGTTATTTAGCAGTTCAACTTGTGAAAAAGTTGTGGTTCATGACTACATTTGGCTGGTCTGGTCTTATTTTCGATCATAACATACCAATCTTGGTGTGCTCTCAATTATTCGGACTATTGGTACACACAAGACAGTCAACTCTGATGAAAATTGAGTTATCTGGGTTAAGTTTCTTCTAGCTGTTAAATATGTTTAAAGTATTATTTTTCATATTTAATCATCAAGTTAACTTATTGAATTCATTATATCTATTTTCTATTTCATTAGGGTAATAAGACAAGCATTGGAGGTATAAGAGAGACTTGTAGCGGGACAAATTTTCAAAAGAGCAGCCCCGGGTCTTTTAGCTTTCCTACTAGTAATACACATTCAGAAAATACAAACTCCACAAGCCCAACCAGCACTCTCTCTTCATTATGTGAAGACGCCGATTCTGGTAACTTCTGCCCCCATTTTGCATATATTGGTTATTTTTGCATTTAAGTAGTGGTATTGCTCACTCTTAGCACTCCTTTTCCTTGTCTATAGTGAAATTTTATTAACTTGCTTCAGATGATTTTATTTTGTATGATAATCAATGTCAAATATGAGTCAGATTTTACTTCTTCACTGACTACTGATTTTGTATTTCATTACAACTAATGTGGGAGTTGATGCAGGGGATAGCCACCAAGCAAGTTCCAGATTCCAGTCATATTTTGAGTCAGCACGAATGGAAAGTTGTCTTGTCATGGACAAGATCAATGGTAAGCACCTGAGTCCTCATCAGCCTTACCCTAATTGAAAATGACTAGAATTGTTGATTGTGCCCCTATGTCCACAAGCAGTATACCAACTATGAAAGTATCTAATGTATGTTATTTTTAGTTTCTGTTTCTTTCATCCATTGCCTTCACTCACAATCTTTTGCATGGTATGGTATTTGAACCTGGTTCTATACTCAGCCCACTTATCGGACAATGACTCAGCAGTGGATAATATTTCTCCTGGCCACGGAGAAACTTCTTTCGTTATTCAGTCTCAAGAAACTCTTGGTCTGGGATCTTGGGAAGAGGTCTTGAGACAATCTACTCAGGAATTTCAAATTGGAGCTTCTCATGATTCGTTATCTTCCTATGAACATTCTAGAGCAGCAACTGTTCTTGGACAAGAAATTCTGAGTGAGTTTTTATCTGGTGAGGGTGCTGTGAAACAGGAATCTGAGGATCATCTTTCTGTCCAGTCAGATTGGCAGGTACTTAGCAGCTGTGTACTTGTTTATTTGTTTGTTTTTTGGAGAATTAATTTATACTGCAGCTAGACCAGAGCACTTAACCAAGTAAGCATTGAAAGCTGTATATTTGTTGTGTCTACTGTTGGTTGCTTCTGACTTCAGCTACACCATTCTCATAATCAATATTTATGTCCTTTTTCGGAGATATTTTATATTCTTCAAAACATTAGATAAAATTAGTAGACCTGGAACTCGAGTTTCACTTTGATCATGTCCATTATGCTTTTTAAATATGATTTCCTCCTTTCTGAAATAGTATTTTGTTCTTTGGTTATCGTTTATGTTACTCCCAACTTTTATTATCTTTTATTATTAATGGTCTAATTTAAATTCTTCATTCAGAATTCTTATGAAGTTTCACCGCATTCGCCTGGATGGTCCCAAGGCCAGACATCAGATTTGGAATATGCTTATGACCTGGGTTCTAGTTTTCCTGAACAAAGGTCCCAACTTTCGGATTCACAAAATCTGCATGAATCATGTTCTTTTGATCAGCAAAATGGGCAGTTTTTCATCAACTTTGAACATCCCAGAGATGAATCTCATTCTAAAATGAAGTCAGTGTTTGAGAATAGTATGTTTATGGAAGGAAAGAATGCCTATACTTTGACTGTAAAAGAACAGTTACTGGGTAGTATGGATGCATTGAAAAAAGTAGACAGCTTCTCTCGATGGATGACTAAAGAACTCGGAGAAGTGGCTGATTTGCACGTGCCACCCACATCCGGCGTCTCATGGAGCAGTGTCGAAAATGGAGAAGTAATTAATGAATCAAGTTTGAGCCCCTCGCTCCCTCAGGAGCAGCTTTTTAGTATGATTGATTTTTCTCCAAAATGGGTCTATTCAGGATCAGAAGTCGAGGTATTGATATATGTGTCTGTGTTATATCTCGCATGAAGCTTTCCATATTACTTAGTGTTCAGCTATAGTTATTTTTGGAGGTGAATATATTTGTTTTCTTCTTCCTAACATGTTTTCTTAGTTTATTATGGTGTAGAGCTTGACACATTACTAAACCATAATATTGTTTTTGCTTCCTTATGGTTGCTATTTAACTTTTAATTTTGTTTGTTAATGATTTTTTTATCGACTAAATCAGGTGTATCAAGCCATTTGATCTCGACCTTACTTATGTAGAAGCAAGGGAGCACCAAACATTTTTGGTTCTTAAAGAACTTTTTAAGATTGATGTATCAAGCATGAACTCTCTTATGTAG
>JAYMTN010001203.1:0-13432 GCA_036897425.1 Erodium trifolium
GAGTATCTCAACTGATCAATCTTTGGTCTTAAGTTAAACATAAGGTAAATCGCACATAACTACCTTTATGAATTGTCCGCAAACACATGAACGATCCCATATTAAATTTTCCACATAAATCTCCACGTGAGCATCAAGATTTTCAACTTTTTCTTCCCCTTAGTTTAAAATTGTAATCATCAAATTTCAACATGATTCCGTGGAGGATTTTGAGAACAGAATCAAATTGAAATCAAAGTAAAGCGTGAGTGTGGTTTGGGGATATTTTAAATACACTCACGTGCAAGTCATTTGACGAAAAAAAAAACTTTTGATGTTTTCTAATTTATTATGGGGTCATGTTTTTGTGGGTAATTTATAAAGGTAGATATGTGCAATGTACCCTTAATGATATTAGTGTTTGTTTAGGTGATACTATTTAGAAATTCAGAAGTATATCGAACATTGCAACATTTATAAGAGTATAGTACAAGTAGAAGTGTGACTCCTGGAAGAACGGTACATCCTTTATATATATGTATGTTAATGTGTGAGTGTGTACCTTAATGTTTGCGGCCCCAGACCCAAGCTTCTCACCTCGTCGAGGGTGAAAATACAATGCCTTCATCACAGTCGATTTGTCCCCGTCACTTAATCTATGATCAATTGGGTACCTTCAGAGCACAGAGCAAGAAGTGAGTAAATTAAACACAAGAAAAAATATTAATGTTATAATTTTAACAATGGTTTAATCATGAAATTGCAGTATCGTTCCATTATTTATTGTAGGGATAATTGCAAAAAAAGTACCATTAGTTATTCATTGTCATTTTATACAAAGTTGTCATTTTTATACAAATAAGAGGGCTACAAAAAGACAAGTTCAGGGCTCTTTGTAAGGGTAAAATTGTCACTTTTATACAAATAGCAACAAAAAGACACGTTCATGGTATTTTTTTGCAATTATCAAAAAAGAGGGCTACACGTTGCAAAAAAATGAATAGCTCAGGTTATTTTTTTTTCAATTATCCTTTAATTGTATGCATCAGCAAAAATCAGATAAGAAAAGAGGTGTCAATTAGCATGTATAAAACAAGACCATTGATAGAACTACTTACTTGTGTAGCATAGACCTCACTGCCTGCCTCAGCTTGTGAATATCATTCAACGTCAAAAAATTTCTCAAAAAGGGTTTCGATAAGGGTTTCGATATGTTTGAGAATTTATCAGACCATTTTGCAGAACCACCATTTGAATATTCGAATTTAGCACCATCTTTTACAGGCTTGTGCTTCCAAGGTACCCCAATCTTTATGTTCTGCTTGTACTCTTCACTACCCAACACGTTATAGATGTTTACAGGATTAGCAAGTTCACACCCCTGATCAACCACAACAGAATAGAGAGGATCAGACCATTAAAAGATACCCATTTCAATTATATAAATGACAGAGCAGTGAAATCAATAAACCTCTGAAACAAAATCACAACATTTGACAAGGATTGCTGATGATCAAGTTTACATAATTACTAATCAACCATAGAACAGGTTAGGTAAAGAAAAAGCCGAAGAAGAAAGGGAAAAAACAGAGGGCCATGACCATATCCAAGAAAAAGGAATGCTCAATGTTTTTAGGAATAATTGTAAAAACTTGAGGTGAATGGAAATCCCCCAACTATTTTCCGATGACGGATTTGCAGACGGAAAATAGTTGGGGGTGTTTTTGCAAAAAGGAATAGTTCACGTAGTATTTGCAATTATACCAAATTTTAGTTTAACAGATTACAAAATCTAGAATTATGCAAAATTAAGTCAGTATTCACACATAATTACAAAAATACATCATTTTCCTACATTGGGATGAGCTAGCACTTGAAAATGCATAACTGCAGATGATTTTTTAATCGAGTATTTTCTGTACACGGACTTTCAGACTCGGTATATTTTATTTGATTTAAAACAATAAATAAATACCTTTCCAGAATATATAATATCAAATTGTCCGCCAGTGCCAGTAGGAGGAACCTTTCCCCATGCCAATGCGTCTACACTCCCCCGAAGATCATCAACTATTTGAGACTTGGCAGCTTTGATAAAAGTCTGACCAGGAGTCTGAAACAATTTCGATAGAGAAATATGAATTACATGATTATTTGACAATCTATAGTATAAAAATCAATAGAATTTCAAGAGTAAGCAAGATATGTATGAGAACTAACAGAAAAGAAAGCTAGCGTAAAAGGTGAAGACACAGATGCTTGCTCTTTTTGCCGTGCTAAGCCTTTCGCATTTAACCCAACGAATTCCCCTGTGACCGATAGGCTATTTGCAAGCAGTAGCAAATGTTGAGGAAGTATACTCTTTCCAGTGTCTGATGTGGCAGAATCAAGACCCTGTGTTAGAAACAGTTTAGAGTTATGCAATCAGTTAAAAATACTCCATCCATCCAAAACAAGTGTCCATTTGACTATTTAGCAAAGTATGAAAAAACTCACGTCACAGAAGACATTTTGTTCCGTGGTTGTTTTATATTGTATCTTATTGTCGTGTTTTATATATCATGTACTTTTTTGTTTGTAAGTAGCTGTTTGCATTTAACCCATGATTTAATAACCTATAAATGGAGAGTCATCACTAATTTTGGAACCAATTTAGAAAATTAGGACATTTATTTTGAATGGAGGCAGTAACAAAATAATGGAACGAAATGAAGAAAGGTTTGGGATAGAAGACTCACATTAAGAAAATACTTCCATCCCGGGCCTATTCCATATGCTGAACAGAAATCTTTAATGTTTTCAGGATGACTGCGAGTCCAATCAATCATTTCCATTACAGGGAGACAGTTATTCATAAGTGCACTCCAACATCCTGTTTGACTGCAGTCACCTGACATTGAAACCCTTAGGTAGAGTTCACCCGATGATGGACCAAATCGATTTTTTGGTTGATTTGGGAGATCTTTCCATAAAATATCCGCCTTTTTTATCTCAGCGAATCCTGCAGAAAATTTATCCTCAACACATCAGGCATGTCTCTCTGAGATTGAGTTGCAAAAAAAAAAAAAAGCAATACAATACAAGAGGATATATAGATATGTCATATAAGTGATCCTTTAAGAACATTGGTCACGTCATCTAAAGTAAATATGTATGCAATATTGAAGAGAGGATGCAAAAGAGACCTTTTATAACTGTCCCGAGAAAGAAAGGTATCACCAAGTCTCGAACTGATTCCAATGGCAAGGAAGAATTCTTGGAGCTCTCAATTATTTCAACAGTGATGCAAAATGTATCATTATCCTCTTTTTGCATGTCATCATCACAACAATCCCTGCCATTCAGTCAAGTCAAAACACAATGCTAATTAATTTGTTATATACTTTGATTACTGCATCTGTCCTCGTAAGAATGATGTTTTGGGTCTATTCAAGAGAAGATAACATTTCACCTTGTATATATTTATAAATAAAGTGACGTAAGCTGCAAGGAAAATGCACATCACAATCAAAGAGTTGGAAAAACACTTTCAAGTAACAATAATTCCTCAGGACCTTGCCGATCTGTGGGTGGCCGAGAACATTTAGTCAAAGGAGTCTAGGCATGAAATTATTACTTAAAGTTAAATGCTCAACACAGCTATTAAAGCACACAAACAGAAGATATCATACATAAACAGTACATCAATCCCTTTATGAAAAGAAACAGAACACCGAGTCAAACAACTTACTTGCTCGTGATATGGAAATTAGGCAGAATGGTTCTTGATTCTGTTCTAGTGGAGTTAAACTTCCTGTAAAGAGCTTCAACTATAGAATGTACTTTTAGTCTACTCCTTTTCACGATTTCCTGAAAGCAAACAAATTTATACAATAGAGTGGGACTTAAATAAACACCGAAAACAAATACTTGTCTAGCTTACACTACCTTGCACACATGAAAATGGCAAACCCATGGACTGACATGCCTCTGGCTAGTACGGGGAGAGAAGCTAATACAGAAACACTATCATTATGAGGAATATAAATACAGCAACAAGAAAGGAGAGGGCGAGGGAATAAGTTATAAGAACTCACATTATCATAAAAGTAGAAACTATTTCAGAAAAGAATAGTCTCTCCAAATGAGTCTTAATCTCTAATGCCCCATACTCGAATCCATGCCTCCGTTTTCCAAGTTGTTTGGATAAAAATAGTAACATAGTTCGGGGACCACGTTTTTTAAAACCACACTCGAGCACACTCTGCATCATCAAATCAGAAGGCACAAAAAGTTAGTAGGCTCTTGAAGGACACTGTATATACATAAGTATGTGTATTCACACAGGAAAGGGAAAGAGAGTACCTTCAGGTTCAACAACGGTGAACTTTGAAGTACGCTAATTGGTTGGTCCAGAGCACTATAAGCGGCCTCAGAAATGGCACTAGCGGACAATGTACCTGCAGGCTGGCCAACCATCTCACCCAAAGAGTGATCGTTCTCATCAAATGAACCATCACGATAAGAGAATTGAACAAGTTGATTTCCATGTGTGTTTCTCACTGTACCGTCGTATGCAGTGTACAGATCACGCATGAAAAACATAAGCTTTCGGTTCAATGTCCCGGGAAGCTCGGCATTATCACTAAAAGAACTATCTCTATTTGTAACTGAGTGAACAAAACATTCCAATGGGTTTAAGCCTGACAGAAAAGAATTTTCTACCACTGCATAGGGGATGAAAGTCCGAGCACTCTCAAGAGTATCTTGAGCCTTCTTTTTGTTCCACGCTGCACAAGAGAGCTCATGTGGCATACTAAATGACAATGGAACCAATGAGTGTTGCAGGCCTAGACACATGCTGTGTTGAACCATTCTCAGCAGGTTACCCTTGCTTCCAGACTTAAACATGGCCATCAGAGAATTGTCCTTACTTGCATGTTTGAAGACTAAACTCTGAATGTCCCGAAACACTTGCTTAAAAGCATCAACAGAAGCTTGACTTAATACTGCTGATTTCTGCTTCTCGAAGCATAGGTATTCCTCTTCAGACATCATTGTATTTAGACTGTCTTCATCACATCCAGCAAGAAAATCCCGACTAGAATCAACCATCAACTGTTTAAAGTTGCATGTTTGCTCTGCTTCTCTCAGGCCATAAAGCATATCATCAATCATATTAGCCTGCGAATAGGAATCTGATGAGAGGTACAAGTCTGACAGTGAAACACTTAATCCTGTTGCTGTCAACCACTCACAAAGAGCCTCTTGTGCAGTGTACAAGAAGTCTAAGACATTTTCTGGGAGGCATTCTACCACTCTTTGGAAGATGTTGCCACCGGCTCGTAGCCAGTCAGCTCCCTCAGAAGAAGACATGACCTCCCCATCACGGATACAAACACCATTCTTTGGAAAGTCGAAGTTGAAATTTTGGGGGAGGAGCATGCTAAAAAGTTGCTGGCCGGTCCACAGACAAGTATCAAGGGAAGGAGCTTTGATGATTGCAGGTGATGGCAACTCATGATCACTGAACATTTGAAGCTGCTGCATTTGAAAATGGTTGAGGAAAACCCCACCCTCCATAAGCAGATGAATGGCAATTAAACTATCTTGACTGAATGAAAGAAGGTTCCTACCACTCTGCCCATTAATTAGTTGCCTATTTAAACCAACAAGCTCAGACAACTCCACCCTCGCATCAATTGATTGGGGAACATACCCATGAAGGCAATCACCATCGAAATCACCATGAAAGGGTGAACAACAGAGTGGGTTAATTGAAACTACAGAGATTATCGGAAGGACCTTAACTGATAATGCAACTAGAGAGTGATGATGTATGGAGGGAGGCCTATTTATCAGCAACAAATCTCCATCATTTAGAGGCCGATGTATAGTATCTTCGATCCGCAGATCATCAGTACTACGTATAGGAACCATTTCACCCTTTCTCCGAACATACACTTCTCCTTTCTCAAGAATAAGTAGATCACAACAAGCACTCAACTTTTCCCAATTCCAAGTGTTCAGATTCTCAGAAACCAGCAACTTCTCTGCAACATAACACGGTATACCAATTTCATTTAGCTTTAAATTTGGATTACCAGTGACAACCATGCGGAAGCAATGACTAGACCGTTTCCCAAGCACAACATCTTTGATCCATCTCAAGCCAGCTGAATGAGTTGCTGTGTCTTTAATCTTAATTTGTTCGGTAAAAACAGATTCCTTATTTGACGAATTTCCAGGGCCAAGCTGCGTTTTGAAGTGGAAATACAATTAGAATAAGCAAAAGTGTGCGCAGAACAATTAAATATGAAAAGGGGTTAACGTTATTATATATCCTCCAACTATATAATGTTTCACAAATGATATCTATACTACTTTTAAAATTATCCATCATATTCCTACTTAATATCATTACCCATCATCAAGAACTAATTTTCCATCCAAAACTGTTAAACTCCGATCGTTATGAGTATGTGCATTGCACATGACCATTGAAGAGCCCTAACATAAGAGACAGGTTGAACACAAAAACCTTAAGATTTGATAGTGAATTGAATTTTAGGTAAGGCTCTCCAATGATGAAGATGAAGTCATGTGCAATGCATAAAACTATGGAACCAAAAAGTTTTAGATGGAAAGTGATTTCTTAGGCATAGGCGATGATACTGAGTAAAAGAGTTTCATCGTTGTTTTTAAAATTAAAAGGAGGGTCAATTGTGAAACACCCGTAAAGGTGGAGGCCCAATAACAACTTTAACCCATACGATAAACATGGCTGCACACTTGCCTTGGAAACTTTTAAGCAATCCATAACATAAGATCCAAGCTCATTGGATTTCCCTCGAAAATCAGGCAACTTTTTAAGAGCTCTAGTTAGATCATCCTGCAACAATGAATCAGGTAAACCAACTGCGTGAGGAAAGGTGGAAAATACTCTTAACATGTTATCTCAAATATATCGAGTACGTTTATATATCTTATCGCCAGAATCCAGAAACAACTAAAGTATGTACTCACAAATGTCTGACAATGCATAAACTCGGTCACGCGATGAGCATTGGGGGTTACGGGAAAACGACTCAGAAAGGGCAAATCTGTCCTTGGAACGAACTGTTTGATGAACTCTGGATCAACATCTTTCAACAAATCATGAACCTGAACAAAAGCGGGAATTGCAAGCACATCATGGTACAATGATAAAACTAAAGTAAATTAGTTCTTACAGCGTATCACTGTCATAAATGAATAAACTGCTTCAGTAATTCAGAAAAAAAAAATTATGGTTTTACACTGAGATAGCATAGTAAGGATACTTTTCTATATGGAGGCTATGAATTTCCCATAAACAGTGAAATAGGCTTTCATAGGTCACTAGTGACAATAACGAGTACAGATACAATCTCTTTCATCTTACATATATCTCCAAAGAAACAAAAGTAAAGGATAAGTTGACAAATATTAGATGCTAATGAGAACGAATCGCTAATGATGCCTCATAAACAAGTATGATTTTATAACAGAACAAATTAGACAATGTTAAATCATATTCAAACTATAATCCATGTCTCAAGTGCTGTACAATTGTTACAATTCTGTTATAATCAATATGGCTATTTTTTTAGTGCGCGCAGTTCCTTGTGGTCTAGTTCTTTCTGGTGGAACTAATACAAAGCCGTCTAAGATATAACATCTTCAAATAAAGTTGTGCAGATATAGGTCATATTGTGTGCCGATTTGGGATGTTAAACATGACTAAACAAGAAAATTTATCACTAGTGCCTAAGTTCAAAAGGAATTACTGTTTGAGAGAAATTTCTGCAGAAATGTTATTTGATATGATTTACACAGACTGAATATTAAAATGAATCAGAGCAAAAGGATATTCAGTAGAGACATGTACAATTGAGAAGGTCATCTTACCTGGGAATGTGTAAGAACTCTTTTGTTAGGTCTTATAGAACTTTCATCTTGTTGTTCGTCCTTTGGAATAAAATCCCAGTAGTCATCTGGTATCGGTGCCCTGAAACTTCTTTTTAGGTACTTCTTGGGATACTTCTCATTTGCTTCGACAACAATTGTAGTTTTTTTAAAAAGCTCTTTGGATGAGACTTTAAACTTCATTGCCGGATACCAGCAGTGTGGATTTGGCTAATTACAACATAAAACACATTTCTGGTATTATAAAGGTGCAGAATGGATGAAGATTAACAACCAAAGTCATTAAACTTACCATACAATATCGGCATCCACCACCCTTTTCCCCAAGTAGCATGGATAGTGCAGCAGTGCCCTGGAGGATGAACGATGAAAAAAATGAATACCACCACCAATCACTCAGAAAACGTGAATATAACAATGATTATTTGAAAGATACATTTTAGTTTTAACCGGTTGTTTTCTGTTGCTATATATAGACATGAGAGTTTAACTTAGTTTTCCAATTGTTAGTTGTAATCAACTAAGTTTGCTATAAGAGTGCGCCAGTGGAAAGTCAAACCACAAATTCAATTATCTTTCATGTTCTTAAAATGTCAAATACTACACTTATTGTGGGACCTGGGAATAACAAAGTGTACATATGCCGATACAGCTTAACATACAAGTACCTAAACACCTTCATATATTTATCCAGGTTTAGTCAACAATGCAGGGTTTCAAAGTTCAGCAAGAGGATGAGGTACCTGACCTTGACCTTTAGATCTTTCCGAATAGACTTACATCCTGGACAAATTTTATTCAAAATCTGGGCAATCTCGGACAGATAATAAGGATGGAGCACTTTGAATGGAAATTTAATAACCCCAAAATGACCTGCAAAGACATAAAATTTCAGCACAATTTCAAGTAACAATGTTGCAAACAAGACTCATCAGCTAATTTGGCTTTCATGTCACTCGTCTACACATACCTTCACAAGATTTACGGT
The DNA here is from genome assembly GCA_036897425.1 of Erodium trifolium. Taxonomy (NCBI): domain Eukaryota; kingdom Viridiplantae; phylum Streptophyta; class Magnoliopsida; order Geraniales; family Geraniaceae; genus Erodium; species Erodium trifolium. The sequence goes on from JAYMTN010001203.1 coordinate 8,894, forward strand.
CTTCACCCCCGCATGTCGTGCACTGAGTAGATGGATTTGGAAGGCCCAACCTAGGATCAGTTACTTCATTGGTTGCCTCAATATCTAGAACAGACATCCTCTCCTGCAACAATATCATGTCGGTAAAATAATAATCAATATCTCATATAAAGATTGTTTGCTATAAGGTCGTTACAAACTCAAACTAAAAAATGGGTATTTAATTGAATGTGCTAACCAGACCAGAGTTAAATATTCACAGCAAATAAGGTCGTTACAAACCATGCAATAGCTCCACATAAATAAAACAGAGTAAGAATTCTAATAAAACGGACACCAATAAGATAAAGGAACTTGGAAGTGAAATTGTACTACCATTAACCACTTGATAATCTAAAATTTAGTTGGCATATCAGGAAAATACTAGTTAGTAAACATATCATGAAAAATAGTAAGCATAAAATTGCAGGGTCAGTGCAATTTAACCAATAACCCCAAACCACAGCCTTCCATGTTATAATAAACACAAGTTACTGCAGATGGCTGTTCAGAAAATAAATTCAACACGGAGAGAGATCAACGTGAAAGCAATTAAATATTCAAGATAACCAAGTGCTTACTTTATCTGTGTCAGTCAAAACACTAAAACGTATGGCTGTAAGAATACCAGATGGCACTTCCTGTTCGTCATAAAATTTATCGTCCATCATTGCTTCACTCTTACAAGAACAATGAACCTACATGGCATACACAAAGCATTAAACCTTGACAAACACCTTGAAGATTGACTGGTGCAAACAATGTAAAGTATTACAGCACCAATGAGACAACTAGTAAATGGAGTGCCTAAAAGTAAGAGACTCGTACTTCATGATGCATGGACCAATGGTGTTCAGGTGCACGGTCAAGTCATGCAGATGCACCGTATGTTTACTTAAGGAAATACTTTGAAGGAAAGTTTGAGTAAAAGAACTGAAGTTATTAGATCCACAAGAATTCTTGTCCGATTTTTTATCCGGGTTGGACCCAAAGGCTGGTTTCAAGTATTCAACCAATGCCATCGACTTCTTCACTAACTTTCCTTACTAGCAGAAAGAACTAATAAAAAAAATCATATATCATCAAATGAAAAGTTTGAGAAAACTACTCATGTTTTATGACTAAAAATCTATCAAGCAAGATACAAGGTAAATATACTACATTATAAAACTTCTCTTTATGTTGACATCTTAACTATTTTATGATTTAGGACCTTTTTTTATTAAAATCACTCCATTGCATTCCATATCAAGAGTCTCTCACTTCCTGGTTATCTATACTATTTATGTAACAATGACAGGGGTGACACCTCAATAAGATGGGAATTGGGAAGCCTATGAATATATGATTCTGAATACGGGTACATCAAAATTCTGACAATTTCCAACCCAAACTCATGGTAACATGCAAGGTATTTTAGAGAAAGAATAAGCTATGACAGACAGTGTTAAGTTCCTTCCAAGTTTATTGGACAGTGCAGATAATCTCCATCCAAGGGTATTGGAAAAACAGCCACACGACAAGCAAATGCAACACTGTCACAACTTCCAAAAATAGACAAAGGGGGCAACAAAAAATAACGAAAAATGAGTGTGGACGGAAGGGATGTGGGGAGATCGGATGACATACATGTGATCACCCAAATTGAATATACACCCGTTTGTTATACCCGGCACTACTCGTTGACACCATTAACGACCTCAACTACTGTGACATTGTTCTGTCCCACAACATGAGCTAGGATAATTAACAGAGAAAAACGCAATGGCAAATACAGTTGCAAGCCTAGAAACCTCCACCGATCATCCTAATCAGAGCTATGAACTTCTTAAATCACTTGCAACTTCCAACAAAAACCAAGCTCCCTCTGATCCACCCAACCAACAGTCAACTTACTTCTCAAACACAGAGACTAACCAAACAAGCTATCAACAGCTAACACCATTTCCTCTAATTATTAACTCCTCAGTTCTAATCAGCTCAAATTTGATCATATCAACAAAAAAACACCATCACACAAACAACAAAGCTCCAAACACACTGAACCAAAACCAGCCAGAACACAAAATCCCCATCCACATTGTGAAGAATCTCACCCTCAAAACCTCCATTACACTACCATTCAAAGCCTAGGCACCACCGTCACATGCAAATCAATCACACAAAAAACACCGCAACGAAATCGAAATCACAACAATGTCCACACTCAGCATCAAATCAGAGGAACAAAACCAGGATCATCGACACGAAACACAACTCAAAATGCACAAAAACAAAAACAAATACAACAAATCGTCGATTACTCACTTTAATCTCGAGAGAGAACGAAAACCCCGAGCTCTAGCTCTCCTTCTCCGCAACGGCGTGAGTCCAGAGGCGAGCGAAGCTCGAGTTCGGGACTGAACCGGAGCGATTCGAGAGCGATTCCGTGAGGATTTGTGCGGAGAAGGAAGAGGAGGAGCTGCAGAGAACGAAAGGGGAGAGGTTCGCGAAAAGAAAAGCTGCTGGTTTCGGCAGAGAGCCGAGCATCAATAGGGAGAGAGTGAAGAGACCAATACCGAGACAAAAGGCCTGTCAGGTACATTACGTGCTAACCCCTAATTTCGACTCATAATTACGATTTTGCCCCTGATTACCCTGCACCCTGATGACCAACAATTCACGTGTATTTACGAAAATAGGACTACGAGTCCATACATTTGACTGGTCATTTCTTTTTCTTTTTCTCTTTTGAGGAAATAAAAATAACTATCCGCTACCAAAAAAATATATATCGAAGATGTATAATTGCCTTTGGCCACTCAAATCTAGACAAATAACGGGTCTTTATAACGGTTCAACGAGTTGCTATGTTTTTGAACGCCTAACAAACTCGATACGAACGTCAACGGGAATAAATATAATAAATCAATACAATAAAAAATAATCAAATTTAACGGTGACTGAAAAGAGCACATCATACGAATCAAGTCCACCACAGTCTTACAATCACTATGAGCACAGGCCCGCATCATTTGATTACTCTTGAGCCAAACTAACGTTCCCTGAATCCCCATTACTTCGATGATAGTGGGGTGTAGGGTTGTATAAATACATTTCTCTAATTTAATTAAGAGATATATATCTCTACTCATTTGAAATGAAGTTTATGAAGATAACAATTTTATGGTTTAATTTTTTTTATATTATACAATTTTTATATTTTCTTTTTCTATAACACGTGTTTGAACTGGATCGAGAAAGTCTCTTAAAGAATCTATATCACAACTTAACGACGTTCATCCAATTTTAAACGATTAGTTGTGTTAAGAATTTAAGTTTTCACGAATATAGCTTATAGAGCTTATATCTAAGTAATTTTACATAATAAACAAAACCATAAGCGAAGATTTTTTCCGTTATTATAACATATGGAGACCAGCTTCGTGAAAGTGTTATATTTATACACAAGTTTTTTTAACCAGAGAACCAAGACTTCATTAAGTATCTAAAAAGTAGTAACAACAAAATAATCAGTCAATATAGAGGGGATAATAAGTTCAAAACGTGATCAGAATAATAACAAAATCGAAACTTATAACAACAATCGACAAATGTTTTGAGTAAATTATTACGCATGATTAAATCCTCTGTCAAAATTGGTTGGTGAAAGTCGATTTAATGTTTCATAAAAGTTATGGAATCAAATCTTGGATAAAAAATCTCCAACAGCTCATTTATAGATTTAAAAATGGTGTATAATTTGTAGACAAATTTAATAAACTTCATGGGAATTAGTAACCAAAATGGAGGGTAATTTCGTACAAGGGTGGACTTTTTTGCACGCACAGTTGGAACAACAGTCAAAGGGGTAAAATGGGAAAACAGAGTTAAGCAGAAACTGTACCGATAAGTCTCGGTTCTCAGATACTATTTTAAATTTTAAGATTTTTATTTTTATTTTTATTTTTACCTCAGCTAATCACTTGCTCCTTTTTCTGTACTCTCTCATTCGCGCAGACGCTGACGCGCACTGTTTTTTCTCAGATTCTTCTCTGACGTGACATAAAGTCGCGTGAAGTGCAATCTCTTTAGATACTCGCTAGTCTCTCCCCTGAAATTTTACTATTTTCAGCCCCGTTGAGAACAAAGAGAAATGTATTATTGACGGGGTGGCAATAGTAAAAAGAGGAGTGGAATGGGGTAAAGTAGCGTGAAAAGCGGAAATGGATGGGTTTCAAGACAAACATGGCATGGAGAATGATGGGACAGTGTGGAGTTATGTTATACAAGAAAAGGTCCCTTCAATCATTGTTTGTACTACGGTATCTTGTGGTGTTAGCTTCAAAATAGATTGATACAGATAAATATATATAATAATATTCGAGGTATGTAAATTTTGTTTAAAACGATTATTTATATCTAATTGAATTTTCAGGGCTAGGAGTACGTACAATGGATTGTTGGGGAGAATCGGGTCTTATCAAGGAGGAGTACACAACAAGAATCTCATAATATACACATTGGCCACCACACTTGACC
>JAYMTN010001204.1:0-13423 GCA_036897425.1 Erodium trifolium
AGATCTTGTCCAGGTACTTCTCAACAAAATGGTCGAGCTGAGCGTAAACATCGTCACATCCTTGACACCGTTCGAACCTTGATGATCTCTGCTAATTGTCCTGAGCGTTTTTGGGGTGAAGCTGCCCTCACGGCTGTCTACACTATTAACAGAGTCCCATCTCCGATCATAGGTAACAAAACTCCTTATGATCGTCTTTATGGTCGCTCACCTTCCTATGGTCTCCTTCGAGTATTTGGATGTGTCTGTTTTGTTCACTTACAACCACATGAACGCACCAAACTTGAACCACGATCTCGTCTTTGTTGCTTCATTGGGTATGGGATTGAGCATAAGGGGTATAGATGTTGGGATCCTATATCTAAACGTCTTCGCATCTCTCGGCATGTTACCTTTTGGGAACACAAGATGTTCTCGTCAATGTCTCCTTTCCATATATCTGACGCTGTTCCTTTCTTTTCAAATCCTGACATTGATTTATTTCCCGATGATACTGAGGGATCCTCCTCTGAGCTGACACTTGCAGGTGACTCCACTCCGTCGGACCTGACTATGGATCCTATCCCGCCAGAAGATCCTGTGCAGTCATCCCGTCCACAACGTCACATCAAACTTCCATCCCACCTACAAGATTATGAGGTAACTCTACCCAATACCTCTCGAGTTGCATCAGTCATTTCTGCTACCTATGAGCCTCGTACATATCGCGAGGCATGCACTAATCCTCTATGGCAGCAAGCAATGTCTGAAGAATTACAGGCACTGGAAAAGACTCATACATGGACAATTGTTCCCTCACCTAAGGGAAAATCAGTGATTAGCTGCAAATGGGTCTACAAGGTTAAACATCGAGCAGATGGAAGCATAGAACGCTACAAAGCCCGATTAGTTGCACGAGGTTTCACACAAGAGTATGGCATTGACTATGAGGAAACTTTTGCTCCAGTTGCCAGACTCACTTCCGTTCGAAGTCTACTAGCTGTCGCAGCAGGGAGGAAATGGGATCTTTTTCAAATGGATGTGAAGAATGCTTTTCTCAATGGAGATCTTGCAGAGGAAGTCTACATGCAACCGCCGCCTGGCTATGAGCACCCTCCAAACACAGTCTTTCGTCTAAAGAAGGCTCTATATGGACTCAAGCAAGCTCCACGAGCATGGTTCTCCAAATTCAGTAGCATTATGACTACACTTGGGTTCACCTCCAGTCCTCATGATACTGCCCTATTTGTCAAGAAAACCACCAAAGGGCATATTCTGCTTCTACTTTATGTGGATGACATGATTATTACTGGTGATGATATTTCAGGTATTTCGGATCTCAAGCGACATCTCAATCAACAATTTGAGATGAAGGATCTTGGTATTCTCACATACTTTCTCGGTTTGGAGATCTTATCAGAATCATACGGATATCACTTATCTCAAGCCAAGTATGCTGCCGATATTATATCTCGAGCTGGGTTGACCGACAATAAAATTGCCTCCACCCCAATTGAGGCAAATGTCAAGCTCACTCCTTCGGATGGAAAAGTACTCCAAGATGCTACGCTCTATCGACAATTAGTTGGCAGTCTTATCTATCTCACTGTCACTCGTCCGGACATTGCTTATGCAGTCCACATTGTTAGCCAGTTCATGTGCGCTCCTCGCACTACACATTATGAGGCTGTCCTTCGGATTCTACGATACGTTCGAGGCACTCTGTCTCACGGATTGCATTTTTCGTTCAACTCACCATTAATTCTGCAAGCCTACTCAGATGCTGATTGGGCAGGAGATCCCACTGATCGAAGATCCACTACAGGCTATTGTTTCTTTCTTGGAACCTCACTTATCTCGTGGAGAAGTAAGAAACAGACAACTATTGCTCGTTCCAGCACAGAGGCAGAATATCGAGCACTTGCTGACACTACTTCCGAGCTATTATGGCTTAGATGGTTATTGCACGACATGGGTGTTGTTCACAGGTCTGCTACTGTTATTCATTGTGATAGTCAAAGTGCCATCCAAATCGCTCACAATGATGTGTTCCATGAGCGGACCAAACATATAGAGAATGATTGTCATTTTACACGACATCATCTCACTCAAGGCACCATCGCTCTTCAATTTGTCTCCTCTAATGATCAGACTGCCGATATATTTACAAAGCCGTTGATTCCCGGAAGATTTCATCACTTAGTTAGCAAACTCAATTTGGGTTACATACCACCAATTTGAGTTTGAGGGGGGGTGTTAGAAAAACAGCCGCCTTGCAGTAATCCTTGACTGCAACTATTCTTGACATTGGTGCAGTGCAGCCTTTGTTGATCAAACTCACCGTCTTCCTTGACAATAGCTCACCAAACCCACCGGCTTCCTTGACTTGTAGAATCATGTAATGTGTATAAATATGTATCATTTGTAATCTAATTAATCAGATCAATAATACAATTTCATTATAAGTTTTCACTCAATCTTGTGTTTTTGTCTCAAAACACCCAGTCGCCTCTTCCCTCTTGCTCATCCCCTCTTCACTTCCTTTTTTCGCAACCCCAAATATCCTCTACAGGATTGCGCTTCCACTCCACCATTCCTCTGTTTTTAACGTGGTGATTTTGTGGGGTCACTACCTTTCTGTTTTTACAGTAATGGGACTACTCTAACTCTAACTCTAAAGCATTGGCCTTTTGGATAAATTGGGCGATTGGGTTCTCTCTGGAGTCTTGTTTCCTGCAGATTCGGGATCTCAGTGAAGATGGGAGGCTCGGAGGAGAGGGTGGTTGCTGTAATCATGGTCGGTGGACCTACTAAAGGTATGTGTTTCATGGTTCTGAATTTTGAGACATCGGTTCAGTACCTACAGCCCCATTTTTAGCTTAGCTACTGCAAGGAGCTTGATTTTGCATCATATAAGGAAGACCCTTCTTGCATCTTGTTTGAATTCATCTGGAAACATTGATTTGGTTCTATCAATATGAAGTTTAGGATTATTATTCTCATATAATGTGGAATCATTTTTAGATTTGTCTGATACTGCTTGAATCTTGTAGGTACTCGATTCAGACCCTTGTCCTTAAATATTCCTAAGCCACTTTTTCCTTTGGCTGGACAACCAATGGTTCATCATCCAATTTCTGCTTGTAAAAGGGTATATTCTTCATTTTATAAAGAAACCAGCAATGTTATTTTCAGTATCTTTACTCCTTGGTCCAGTATATACACAGAATAAATGGGTTCTTTTCCCTGTTTCAGATTCCAAACCTAGCACAGATCTATTTGGTTGGTTTCTATGAGGAGCGTGAATTTGCATTATATGTCTCTTCAATCTCTAATGAGCTTAAAGTCCCTGTCAGGTTGGTCCTTACCATCCACTTCCTTAGAGTTAGAGTAATGTTTTCTGTTTCTGGAGTCATTTAATTTGTTATTGCTATGGTATTAGATATTTGAAGGAAGACAAGCCACATGGTTCTGCCGGTGGGCTTTATAACTTCAGGGATCTGATCATGGAAGACAACCCGGTTTGTATCTCTGTTTGTTACTTTTGAGTTTTCAGTAGACAGTAGCTGCAACCTGTTTTTTCTTTGCAGAAAAAAAAAAGATTGACATTTTGATGCCCTCGTAGTCTACAAATGGTCCCGTTGTAGGCAGATAGTTTTGTTACACGTAATAATTACTGTTTTGCTTGTTATCTTATGACAGTCTCATATCTTCTTGCTGAATTGTGATGTTTGCTGCAGTTTTCCTCTGCCAGAAATGCTTGGTAATCATGTTAATTCATATTAAGAGCAGACACACTTTTTAGTTATACTGTTTCATGTTAATCTTCCAAGGGTGCATTTTGGATAGTTTTTACATGGGAATGGGAATCGACTTTCTTTAGCGTGTAAACGAGAGGAGATGCAAAGATGTTGTGATCTCTATGTCCACTCCCATTCCCATTTTCCAAAATTGGAATCAAACTATGTCTATGGAAGGGTTAGGGAATTAAAAAATGAGGCAAATTGCCCACAAATTAAAAGGCAATTCCCATTCCTGAATCATTATCCTAACACAGAAAGCTTTGTGTTTATGCACCAATGACTTAGAAGATTATTATGTTTCCGTTTATATATGGTTTGCACAAGACTTGAGTGTCATGTTTTACCTATGATATTTGCAGAGGCTCACAAAAGATATGGTGGGATGGGAACTATCCTAGTAATCAAGGTTAGACAACCCATTCTCAAGATATTTGCATGATCCGCTTTTTAGTAGAGCACCATGTGTAGTTTTACAGTTTATTTCTGTATACAGCTTCAGTCTTCTCTCTTTTTGCTTATAGGTTTCTGTCGAAGCAGCCAGTGAGTTTGGGGAATTGGTTGCTGATCCTGACACCAATGAACTGTTGCATTATACAGAGAAACCTGAAACATTTGTAAGTACAAAACCATATACTACCAACATTTAGTCAAACAAATTTCCCTAGTATTTGTCCTTGGTCTGATCTAATACTGTGAATGCAGGTCAGTGACCGAATAAATTGTGGTGTGTACATATTCACACCAGATATTTTTACTGCAATCCAAGGTGTATCCACTCAACGAAAAGATAGAGGTCAGTCGTGTTGTCTTATTCTGTTGGATGGGAGATTTTAATGTGTTTGAGATCAGTCGTATTTTCTTATACAATCGGATAGGAGATTTTAGTTTGTGTTAAGTAACTGTTGCCATAGTACCTCTTGAAATGATCCAGCTGCGTGAATATAGCCTGTAATGTTAACAAGAGTTTGATATTTCATTTTGAATTAATGTCATTTTAACAAGGAATAATGACAAAAAAGTACCTTGTGCTATAAATATTTTGCAGGTTGTTACCCTATCTTTAAAATTTTACGGGTTGCTGTCCTGAACTTTTATTTTGTAGAACTGTGTCAAAATGACAATTTTGCCCTTGACTTTTTTTTATAAAAAGTTCATGATTTGATTAACTCGATTAGGTTAATAGAATGAAAACTTTAATTATGATAATAGAATTTGAAAACCAAAAAAAATTACTTTTAAATTTTAAAACTTTAATATTCAAGGGAAAAATCGTCATTTGGGAATAAATTGACACAAAAGTGTAACAAAATATAAGTTCATGGCCACAACCTGCAAAAAAAATTTAGTACAGGGTACTTTTTTGCCATTATCCCGTTTAACAACTCAGGAGTCTTGACAATTTTCGCTTCATACCATGCACAATGTCCTTATGAGAACTCTTGGACTTGCAGCTAATATGAGGCGAGTATCCAGCTTTGAAGCTCTCCAGTCAGCAACAAGGTACTATATTGCTCCTGGTCTCATAATTTGGTTATTCGGTCCTTGAGAACTTGTATCAGAAACTCCAAACCAATTACTGTAGACTTTTACTAAGCAGTGTAGGATTACAGTAATCTGTAAACGTGGTAATTCTATTTTGAAAATGTTGTGGATATAACTTGTTTATTTTGTAAAGTAAATGCAACTACAGGTTCATGTAATAATATATCTGTGATGGCATATTTCCGTTGTCAAGATAAAGCAGAAAACAGAATTCATAAGAATGTGATATTGACCTTCTGTAGGGATATGAATTAGGCTCCTGACTTCCACTTAATCTATAGAGTTAATCACTGTCCAAGTTGGAAGTTAGATCAATGTAGTTAATGGTGATTTTGTTAAGTGAATAATACAAGTATGATTTGACAGGAGCTTCCCAACAGATTTTGTCAGATTGGATCAAGATATCCTATCCCCTCTTGCTGGAAAGAAGCAATTGTACACATATGAGACTATGGATTTCTGGGAACAGATAAAAACTCCAGGGTCAGCCAAACTTTCAACTTTTGTACTAATCATGTGTAATATCACCACCCCAATTGCAAGTGGCAATGACTTGGACTTGATTCTTTCAGGATGTCCTTGAAATGCTCGGGTCTTTATCTTTCTCAATTCCGCTTCACTTCTCCACATCTTTTAGCTACTGGCGATGGCATCGTCGGTGATGTTTATATTCATCCATCAGCAAAAGTGCATCCCACTGCAAAGGTCATTTTCCTTTTCTTTTTATTATCATTATCTTCTTTTAGACCTACATTTAAGTCTTACGGAACTGAGTAGCACTCTTCTACAGATTGGTCCCAATGTGTCAATATCAGCAAATGCTCGTATAGGAGCAGGTGCAAGGCTCATTAGCTGCATCATCCTCGATGATGTTGAAGTCAAGGTATACAAACTAAATTAAGAATACAACGTTTGCAAGCATGTGAATTAATGCACATATGTCAAATTTTCAGGAAAATGGTGTTGTTATGCATGCCATTATTGGATGGAAATCTTCCATTGGGAGATGGTCCCGTGCTCAGGCAAGTCATTATCTACCATTATCATTGTTCGTAATAATAAGTGGAAGTAAAACATTCTTTTGTCTATTTCTGACTTGGATTCATTTATTCTCAATTCAGGCCGATGGAGATTACAATGCGAAACTGGGGATTACAATTCTTGGTACTTTCATAATGCCACTTCATTTATACACTATCTCTGATGATTTTAACTAAATTCTAATATTATGAATTCAGGTGAATCGGTGACGGTTGAAGATGAAGTAGTAGTAATTAAAAGCATTGTTCTCCCAAACAAGACTCTCAATGTCAGTGTTCAAGAGGAAATTATTCTATAAATCCACACCCAATTTCTATTTTCCCTATCCCTCTTGTCATTGAATCTTGTCTCTGCTTACCATTCCATACAATGTATTATGTATTCTATTCTAATTAGCTTACCAACTTCTGTATATTAGAATTTCCTCAACTAAGAGTACGACTACATCTCATGGATTAATAATAATAAGATTAATTTCCTTTCTTGTCTGGTGTTGATTTCATTATGCTGAATGCAGTACATTATGCAGGGAAGCCACCAATTTCACTATGCTGAATGCAATAGTCAATTTCATTATGCAGAGAAACCGGTAGCTTTTATATTGTCCAAAAAATTAATATGCTGATCTGGTGAAGACGAGACATAACAACGAGTTGGAATTTACAATAAACACAACACCATGCGAAGTAGCATATACACAGAATAGTCTATAGATAGAATATACATTCAATATTAAAAGTCCTTCCAAAGAATAGTGCATCTCAAAGCCAGAGCTCGATCAGAAGTATCAAGAACATTGATGTGTAGGGTTGTGTTGACCCAGTTCAAAGTACCAAGATTTCCATGCTCCCACATAATGACCAAATAGATCTTTCAAAGCTGCTATGAAGCCCGTAGTAACACTACCAGGAGTATTATCATACAATTTCAAGTAGACAATACCTTCATTGTGACACTGAGGTCGACATGTAGAGGCAAGAGTCTCCCAACTGCTAACTTGCTTCAGGATGTTGTCCTCTGTGTAGTTATGCATGCCAAAAGAGCCAAACTGGTATGTTTTCAAATCCTCTTCCAAATGTTCCTGGCTGCTTCTGCCATGCTCATTCTCCAAGCTCTCATGTTTCATTTGCTTTTGTATCTTCACATCCTTTTTCAAGTCCTCATGGTTTGCAGAATCCACGTCCACCTTGCTTCTCTTAAAACAGATGTTTGTCAGGTCAGTTCCAAACATCCTCTTCCTAGATTCATTGAAAATTGAAACAGTGACACTTTTATACTCGGATTGTATTCCAATTCCCAACCACCTAAATGCAGGCTTCTTGGTGTCCAAGGTATGGGTCTGTTTATCGATCAATCAATAAATAAGCAATAAATGCTAAAATGACATCTAACAATGAGTGCAACAAACTTCTATGTTAAAATGGGATACAATATTATTAGCAATATCATACAACCTTCTCACTTTTGCTGTACAATTATCTCAAAAGAACATGTTAGTAATAAATAATGGAAGGCCAATTTCCTCTCAACAAGGAATACAAAATAGACACAAGGTGAAGATTTTTACTTCTCATTATTGATGTATCATGATCATCACCAAGCAATAACCTTGCAGCAGCATCAAGGAATATCAACTTTGCCTGAACAAATTGTTAATTTGATGAATGTTAACATGACAACCCAACAACGCTTCAAGTATGAAACAAACAATTCAACCTGAAGTTTTCACACTCACATTAGAGCAGACAAAGAGCTTACCCTGTGTAAGAAGACTCGTGGATTTTTCTCTTCTGTTGTCTACAAAAGGTAACCCATAGTATCAATCTTCATAAGCATCCCATTCAATCATCACATACAAAAAATATTAAGATACAGTTATGGAGCAAGCAAATTCGAAAACTTCAATTGTTATAATCATTAGTATCATGTCCAGAACTGATCATAGTTTTAAATAAGAATTTCTTAGAAAACAATAAGAGAGCAATTTACCAAAAAAATTCAGGAAGCTGAAGATTTAAGAGTAGAATTTGTGTTTGAACCCTTATCATCATCATCATCTTCTTCGGAGACCTAGACAAAACAAAATGGCAAGGAATATAGCCATTAAACCAAAATACATGACCGAAACTCAAAAGTCATATATAAGTTCACCTACTTTTGCAATGTGGTTACCACTGCCTCCCAAAATAATCATCTCAACCAAGCCTTACCTAGAAGAGGATTACTGGAATCTCCTCAAAACGACAACAGTGATTACATACATGGCTAATATTCCTTGACTATCATTGAGATTACTGACCCATGGATTTGATCATTTGAACTGAAGGCTTTCCGAGTTCTCTTTACTCATTTCTCAGAAATGAGAGATAGTCGTAGCCTTTAGATTTGGTCTTTGTTGCATACAGAACCTTTTCAGGGAGGAAATTGTTTACCCCTACTTCATGGCTGCTTACCAGAGGGTGCATTTGCAAGAAGGTTGACACAAAAATACCTCATCCAACCATGCTACCATTAAAATAAAAAAAGAGCATCCCATGATATGGAGACTGGTAAACTCAAATATACTTCCATAGCTGCCAGAAAATTAACTGGTTGATAATGACAGATTTAAGAAGCACAAAATAGAGCCATGTTCAACATTAACAAGGGTGTGACCTAAATTCACATAATCTGAATATGAAGTCAAGACACCCTAAATTGACGAGGAAGGAGCCCACATCTACTCTGTAATCTCAATATCTCTTTAGCAAACTCCTGATGTCCTGTTAACAAAAGCCCATTCAAAACCCGATTCATAGTGAACTTCCTGGGGATAAACCCTCTATCCACCATCTCAATTAATAACTTCCCAGCAACCACTAAATCTTCTGGTTTCTTCCTGAAAAACATCCCACTGATCAAGATATTGTAAGTATCCAAATTTGGCAAACAAGCCCCACTATTCATCTTCCCAAACAACTCCAGCCCCTTGTCAACTTCTCCCACCTCGCTCAAGTACCTAATTAGAACATTGTAGGTCTGAATGCTTGGCTTGCACCCATCAATCTGCATTCTATCCATAAACTCCAATGCCTTGTCCATCTTCCCCTCAAGACAGAGGCCTCTTATGACCACAGTATAAGTAGTGGAATTGGGCACGTAACCCTTTTTAACCATTTCCTCAAGGGCCTCAATGGCATTATCCACACTAACTTTCTTACACAGAACTTGAATCAGAGCATTGTAGGTTGCAACCGACGGGATCACGCCCTTCCCGAGCATTTCATCAAACAACTTGCGGGCCTTCTTAATCTCCCCTGCAACACCAAACCCATGAACCACAGTGGTGTAAGTAACAACATCAATCTCACACCTTCTCTTCTTCATCTCCCAAAAGAACTCCCAAGCTTCCTTAATCTGCCCAGCCCTGAAATACCCTTTAAGCATAATGTTGTAAGTAGTCAAGCTCGGGTTTATTCCTCTCTCCACCATCTCCTTCATCACCTGCAACGCCTTGGGCGTCCGCTTAACCAAGCACCACCCATTTGTAATTATGTTGTAGCTCACACAATCAGCCCTAAACCTACCCCTAAATGCCCTGAAAAAATCGTAAGCTTTCTCGACGCGCCTCGATTTGCACAGCACGTCCAGAATGGTGTTGAAGGAATTCAAATCCTGCGGGCAGCCGTGCAGGTGCATCGACAAGAAGACCTTGACGGCCTTGTCGGGCCTCCCGGCGGCGACGTACCTTTCGGAGATGATCGCGAAGGGCTTGGGGCTGGGTCCGATCCGGAGAGCGCGCATTCGAGCCACGAGGGCCCAAACGGTCTTGTAGTTGCGGAGGCGGGCGGCGATGTCGATGGCGTGGTCGAAGGAGGAGGAGGAGTGGGCGTAGGTCGGGAGGCGGTCCAGGTACTTGAAGAATTGTATGGCTCTGGGTCCGTGGTTCCACAGGCGTTTCAAGACCTGGTCGACCAGCTCCGGCGTCCATCGAATCGATGATTTTCGAAGGTTTTGGTTCAGATATCGTGGGTCACAATGGAGAATGAGATTGGATATGGCGGCAGCGTCTTGCGGCGGGGGCGCAGCGGCGGAGGAGAGGTGGCGATGTGGAAATGAGCGTGTTTTGAGAACCAAAGTGAGCATTTTTTAGGCAAATTGTGCACACTTGACGGACTATAAAGCAGGAGGGCACGCACGATATTTCAATCATTCTTGAGGGGTAGTTTTGTCCTTTGACATTATAGTTCCTTCAGTCAGATAGCTCTCAAGTTTAAACCGGGACCGCGCAAGTGTTTAGCTTCACGCGCGGTGCATGTTAGACTCGACTGCCGTAGTAGAGCTCCAAAATCGATCCAGTGCGGCGAGCCCAGCGAGCAAGCAAGCATTGAGTCATGAGGGAGGGGTCGATGAATTCGAAAGAGAGTTGCAGGAGCGAACTCAGAACTGCAACTCGTCAACTCAATGATCGTTGCCTTTACTCTGCATCAAAATGGTACCCAAAACCCTAAACCCCCATAACCTCGCTTTCTCTTTTTTAGTTTCTGGTAATCAAAATCGACCCTTTCCTGTACTTCTGTAGTGGGTTTGCTTTTGAATAGACTTGTTTGTGCTCAATCTTTGTCACATTTTCTCAGGAAACAAGCAGAATCTGAAACTCTGATGTGACCCCATTTTGCCACTTCCTTCTGATTTTATCAGCATTTTTGAATTGTTTGGTTGTGCTTTAATGTATGCGGCAGGGCAGCTGAACAGCTGGTGGGAATAGAGCAAGACCCGGCAAAGTTCACTCCTACCAACACCAGATTCCAGAGGGGAAGCTCAAGCATTAGGCGCAGATTCCGCACAAATGAGATCATTTCAACGCCTGCCGCTGGGGTGTCTTACATCTCCACTCCTGTAATGGAGGAAGATGATTTGGTGGATGGGGATTGCTATCTTCTAGCAAAGTCCTATTTTGATTGCAGGGAGCACAGGAGAGCTGCTCATGTGCTTCGCAACCAGACTGGAAACAAATCCGTATTCCTGCGCTGCTATGCACTTTACCTGGTTTGTGGCATCCTCATTTAATCTTCTTATAATTCGTATTGCTTTTGCCTTGCTTGCCAGTAGTTATGTGATGAAATGTATTGGTGTAGTATTACAAATTGAATGTCTCTTGACCAAGTAATTTTTTTTCTGGACTAGACGATCTTGTTTCAGAAAGGCATTTTTTTATAACTATCTTGTCACGAGGGGAACATTGTGAGGTGAACAAAGGGATCAATGTAGAAGCATGACATTATTATTCTTTCTCGCCCTAGAATATGTGATATAAAGACAGATGCACATAGAGCTTAAACTTGACGAGTGTATTTAGTGTATTAACAAAGAAAATCGTTGTTTGTGGTGCTTCTACACTAATCAAGTAATGCAGTAGTGGCCTTGGACTATCAGTTTTGAAAACCCGGATATAAGAACGATGTGTGCTGATATGCAGTCCTTGCCTGCATGTGACTGGATGCATGCCAGCATCTGGCTGTATCCAGCAGATTTGTTACTTTAATTTTTAACTATTCCTCAATTACATTTCTTAATGTGTTGTCTACTAGCTCCTACTTAACAAACAAGGCAGTTGAAGGATTGGGGGACGCCATGCTTTTGTGTCAGTATTAGATTCATTTCTCATATGAAAAATCCACTCAGCATGTTGATAAAATGCTTCAGCTAACTTAGTTATTGAGTTTTAGACTAACTATTCAATAAACCATGTTTTTCGAGAATCTGGAGGTGCAGAATATCCCACATTGGTGAAGCTAGTGAGTATATTATTAAATATGGTTTCCACTTACTTTTGTGCCAAAAAAAAACAGAAAGAAAACTTTTGTGGGAATGTCTGGAGTGTTGAGTGCTCTTTCTGATGTCCTCAGTGTAGTTCTGATAAGTGTCAATTTACCTCTTAGGACTGATTCGACTCAATTCTACTATTTGGGGCATATTAGCTTAGGACAATGGAGAGCCAAGAGCCAGATTCTTCTTTTATTGATAACAACTCATGAAATGCAAATAGTATATTTCTCTGTTTGTCAAACTCTCTCGTTGAGGTTTTTTTCTTATCAATTTTAGTCATTAAACACATTTCATTACAGTCCTCATAACTCTAATCGAAATACTTGACCTTTCAAATCCATTTATTATTCTTGCATTCCTTCTTACTTGAGGAAAATGAGGACATATTGCTGAATCATTTAAAGTAACTTTGTGTAATTAATAGTTGACGAAACTTACATTAGTGACTCTGGATGGATTTGTCGTCAAAAGTATCGAAACACTAGAGTAGCGAGATGTCCATCTAGCTGTTGTAACAGAGTAGGAATCACTGTGTTCTGATATTATCCTCAGTCAACAAACTGTGGTAATGCTAGTATAAGTGAAAATTTATAGTTATTCATACAATTACTAGTCAAGAGCATGTTCTGTTTTGGCAAACACAACGTTTGGTCTCTCTCAGGTCAATGAGAAATCTTGATCAATATAGGGCAATGCAAACTTTAAAATACTTTTGAGTTACAAAATGTTGGCAAGTATATATACTATGCTGGCATAACTAATGGAGTACATATGTTGCTTCTCAAGTTTCTAGCTCACAAGGTCAACATCTAAATGAAATTTTCTTTTCTTTCCCTGTTGATTATACTAGTGGGTACAGCAGTGACCAGAATCTACATTGCTAAAGGTGATAACCAAGCAATTTAATTTCATTTTCTATTCGAGCACCCACATTGAAGAAATGACTCAATTAGGGTTATAGCATTGAAGAACAAAACACGGGGCTGCCTAGTTGCATTTAGTTCGACTATTGCTGTTTATACTCTAGAAGTTGTAAGTGTTTGCATGGAATTTTATGTGGAGATATTAAAATCATATCTTCCAGTGTCCGGTTAAATTGAGTCTTGTTGGAGTTGAACCCATATCGGGAAAATATAAGAATAAAGAGCTACTTATAAAGGTTAGGGTCACACCCAACCAACAAGGTTGACCTTTTAGTTGTGGAAGCCCGACCCAATATAAGTGGTCTGTTTTAAACTACATTGTAGCAG
>JAYMTN010001205.1:0-13418 GCA_036897425.1 Erodium trifolium
GATTATGGCGCCACCGTTGAAATGGTGTTCCAAGGCACCCTTCAAGCTTCGGACAACCATCCCATGCATCTTCATGGATTCAGCTTCTACCTCGTCGGAACAGGCTTCGGTAACTTCAACAAAACTCGTGATCCTCAAACATACAATTTGATCGACCCTCCTTTGGTTAACACCTTCGGACTTCCCAAAAATGGATGGGCTGCCATCAGATTTGTTGCTGATAACCCTGGTAACGTACAATCTTTCGAATTTTTCACTCGTCTTATGATTTCAATTTTCTAATTTCTAATCTCATTGTGACAATGGTGCATCAACTTTTTTTTGTTGAGGTTTATAATGCAAAACCATATGTTAATAATTAGAGTGTGTTGTATGATCAATAACTCTAATTAATTTGTTGTGTGTTGTTGTTACAGGGGTTTGGTTTATGCATTGTCATCTGGAAAGGCATACTACGTGGGGCATGGAGGGAGTGCTTATAGTGAGGAACGGGAAAAAAGAGTCGGAGAAAATTCGCCGACCACCTCCCAATTTGCCTCGTTGCATATAAGCACATGAAAATTTGTTTACAAAAATAATGTCAATTAATGGATGCGCCTAGTAGTTAATACCTTTATGTATGATGGTCCCGATTGGTGTGTTCGTAGTGCTCGTGTTCGGGTACATCATCTTTGGCGTCTATGGAGCTCGGGTCCTCCGCCTCCAGTCAGAATCCGACCTTCTTCTCCAGATCTGTCATCCTAGAACGTATGGTGGTTTGGCCCCAGGCTGTACTGCTCTTCCTTGGCGTCTCGGTGTGGCACGTGGTGTTCAGATTCGATCCCGTGGAGATCTATTTTTTCTGTTTCGTTTCTTTGCCGTTAGGTTTTGGCTTGATTTCGGTTTTGGGTATAATCCCAAATAACTGCACTTGTTGCACGTTTGTGTGCACTAGTTGTACTTTTTATGTACCCGTTACGTGGCACTTTTGGTGTGCACGTTGTTGCACTTTTGGCGTGCTCGTTGTTTGCACATTCTAGGGCGTCCTATGTTGCGCTCAGTTTTCAATCAGGAGTCGATAATATTATAGGCTAGCTAGTCTAGAGTCTGCAATATTTATCGTTTGCTTGTGAGTTTCATCATATTGTATGTATTTCTTCGCTGATTGATATATAAAATTGATGCATTACTCCTTCAAAAAAAATAAGTTAACAGTGGGTGCTAAAATGGAATTAATGAAAGTTTAGGGTACTCAGATGACACATAAAATATTTAAAGTACTCTAAATGAATGAATGAAAGTTTAGGGTACTGAGGTGACACAAAAAAGATTTAAGGTACTCTAAGTAAAATATGAAAGATTAGGGTACTGATGTAGAATTAACTCTAAAACAAATGAATAGATAATTAGTAGAGATACAGAAAGATAAGCAAAGCATGAGAGAGTGAGTATAAACACAAAGAAGCCATGACTACCACGGCAAAACTCATTTATTTCCCTCACTTGCCACCCAACTCCCATTACCCATTACCCATTACCTCTCTCTCTCTCTCTAAAAACAACACCCATATCAATATCAATGGCTTCCATTCATTGATGTTCATCATCTCAAGAAGTGTACTCAGCTCTTTCTTCTTATTCTGATCATAAGATAAGCTCACAAGCACCACCGCTATGGAGATAGAGGTGGGCAGCTCCAGCTTTGCCGCCGGCGCCGGCAGAGGGACCTACTTAGTCTGGCAGGATTTGACCGTTGTGATCCCCAACTTCACCAGCAACGGACCCACCAAGCGCCTCCTTCAGGGCCTCCACGGCTTCGCCGAGCCCGGCCGCATCATGGCCATCATGGGCCCTTCCGGCTCCGGCAAATCCACCCTCCTCGATTCCTTGGCAGGTTTCACTCCAAATTAACACTTTTTTTTTTCTATTTTTGAGAAACCCCTCATCTTATACATATTCCTGTTTGGCCACTAGTGTTATGTTAGTGTAGATGGATGTCATATCCAAATACCAAACAAAATATAAATATCAATTCCAAATACCAAACTTGCCTCCTTGCTTTCAACATACACAACTAGAAGCTTTTTTCTTTCAAACTTTCTGCTTTGACACACATAGTATTAGTGAGTTAATACTTCACTAATATATATTAGTGAGTCTAACTTTCTGCTTTGACACACATAGCATTGTTTAGTTTTGGATGCCGATGCCGATTTTATTGTTTTTTTTTATCAACAAAGACATATTTAAATTAAACATATTCAGATAAAGAAAATGAATACATAAAGGTGGTCGGCCAATGAAGAATATGGTCGGCCAATGAAGGATACGACTTCATTATATAATTTTTCAAAACAAAATTAAAGCAGAATGAAGGGTTATAATCTTATACTTAGAAATCCCTAATATATAGGATGTTGGTCCAATCAACACAGGGTTTTACTTTTATTTATTTGTTTTATCTACTTTTCTACCCCTTTCGATTTCTCCAATGCCCATAAATGAAGTTTACTTGTAGCTGGTTCATACACTGTATAGGATTAATCACACTGACAGAGCACATGCTGAGCTTTAATGGGTCAGGCCCAAATGACTTCAACTGGGCATATTGGCCCACTATTATTTTCCTTAAAATAATATCAGTAGTTAGTTTAGGACCACTGAAATTACATCGCAGTCCCTCAATTCATTGCAAATGGCCTTGTCGCCCGGAAGTGTGTCCTATGGCAGCCCATGATATTAATGATGATGTTGTTGAGAATTCATCCACTGCCACTGCCACACCTCACAAGAAGTTATTGCTTATATTTATGTCCTATTCTCTTATTTGTTGCATTGCTCCTAGAATAATTGTCTCCTTTGACTCTACGTATAAAAGTAAAAAAGATTGGATTAATTATATATATCTAAGATACAAATTATATACTTTTTTTTAGATAAAAGAGTTACGTATATGTTATGTGTAATGATGTTAACAAATCCGGTACTTTTAGACGGATTTAAACAATTTCAGTCGGAGATTTAGGAGTTGGGCACATATGATCTACCTGATTTTTGTGTTAAATCTTTAATAGGTAGGCTCTCAAGAAATGTTGTAATGACCGGCAAGGTCCTTTTCAATGGCAAGAAGAGAAGACCAGACTACGGGGTTATTGTAAGTCTACAAAATATAGTTTTTGTTTCAAAATGCTAAAACTTAAAAAATATTATGGACCATTTTCTAGTGCATAAATTTAAATTTAATAAATTAGAATTGATGTATGCAAATTAGGCCTATGTGACACAAGAAGATGTACTCTTGGGAACCTTAACGGTGAGAGAGACGATAACATACTCAGCCTATCTAAGGTTCCCACCAACAATGAGCAAAGACGAGATCAGCGGCATCGTGGAGGGGACGATCATGGAGATGGGTCTCCAGGACTGCGCCGACACCCTCATCGGAAACTGGCATTTGCGGGGCATCAGCGGCGGAGAGAAGAAGAGACTCAGCGTCGCACTCGAGATCCTCACTAAGCCTAGCGTCCTCTTCCTCGACGAGCCCACCAGCGGCCTCGACAGCGCCTCCGCTTTCTTCGTCATCCAGACTCTCCGGAGTGTCGCCCGCGACGGCAGGACCGTCATCTCTTCCATCCACCAGCCCAGCAGTGAGGTCTTTGCACTATTTGATGACCTTTTCTTGCTCTCTAGTGGCGAAAGCATGTACTTTGGTGATGCCAAGAAGGCTATTGAGGTAATAAATAAACTTATTATTTAATGACTTCTTTATTTTGTTAGTTATAAGTATCAGGTCGCTGATTCTGATTCTTGCAGTTCTTTGCTGAAGCGGGTTTTCCATGCCCGAGTAGACGAAACCCTTCTGATCATTTCTTGCGTTGTGTCAATTCGGATTTTGACAAAGTCACCACAACTCTTAAAGGGTCACAAAGGTTTCGGGTATGTTGTTAAAGTTGTGTGGTTCCTTGTGGTACAAGGCACAACATTTGAATTCTATGTGCATATCCTGAAATGTTTCTTTATGTAGGATTCTGAGAAAGTACTGGATCCGCTCAAGGATCTGCCAACGGCACAAATTAAAGCTGTGCTTGCTGATAAATACGAAAGATCAAAGTATGGAAAAGCAGTGAGAGACAAGATTCGAGAGATATCAGCAATAGTAAGAACTAACGGGTCTCAATATGTACTGTAATTCACATGTTCCTAAGCACAAAACTTATCAACTTGTTGTTCATGTGTTTCAGGAAGGGCTTGCGAACGAAACAAGGAGTGGGAGTCAAGCAAACTGGTTTAAGCAACTTACAACGCTGATAAGGAGATCATTTGTGAACATGTCAAGAGATGTTGGGTATTACTGGCTGAGAATCATAATCTACACTGTCGTGTCCATCTGTGTCGGTACCATCTACTTTGACGTTGGGAGAAGCTACACTGCAATCCTGGCTCGAGCTGCCTGTGCCGCCTTCATCTCAGGATTCATGACCTTCATGTCCATTGGAGGCTTCCCATCCTTCATCGAAGAACTCAAAGTAAACAAACTTCATTAGCAAATCTTTAAGGTAAACAAAAAACAAGAGAGGGGGAGATTTAAGGATGTTCTGTTTCTTGTAACAGGTTTATCATCGAGAAAGGCTAAACGGGTACTATGGAGTTTCTGCATACATCTTATCCAACTTCATCTCCTCCTCTCCGTTCTTGATTGCCATAGCGTTTTGCACCGGGACTATAGCTTACCACATGGTGAAGTTTAGGCCAGAGTTCTCTCACTATCTCTACTTCTGTCTCAACATTCTGAGCTGCATATCTGTGGTGGAGAGCCTCATGATGGTTGTAGCTTCACTGGTTCCTAATTTTCTCATGGGAATCGTAACCGGGGCAGGGATCATTGTAAGCAAAAATACACACTACTATAACACTAGCTTCAATTTAGAGTGTACTAAAAATCTAATTGGTGCACATTATGCAGGGGATCATGATGATGTCTGCAGGGTTCTTCCGGCTCCTACCAGATCTCCCCAAACCAGTTTGGCGCTACCCAATGTCATATATCAGTTACGGTTCATGGGCAATTCAGGTAACTAACTAACCTTAAACTATGTTCACGTGTAAATCCTAGATGATAACAAATATTTGTGATGCAGGGTTCATACAAGAATGACTTGTTGGGGCTCGAATTCGAGCCTCTAGTACCGGGGGATTTCAAGCTAAGCGGGGAAGTGATAATGACAACCATGTTTGGGATTCCATTGGATCATAACAAGTGGTGGGATTTGGGTGCACTTGTGGTGATTCTGATATGCTATAGGCTCCTGTTCTTCATGATTCTCAAGTTGAAGGAGAGGGCTTCACCGGTGTTCCAGTCTCTTTACGTCAAGAGAACTCTGCACCATCTCGACAAAAGGCCCTCGTTCAGAACCTTGAGGACTTTCTCCTCCAAGAGGCAGCATCCCATGCGCTCCCTCTCGTCCCAAGAAGGCCTCAACTCTCCTATGCACTAAAGGAACTTGAATTTCCATTGCCTATGTACTTAACTAGTATTGCTTACAATAGAGTACACAAATGAAATCATTATCAGAATGCGTACTTTGAATGTGGTTGAATGTTATTAAAACTCTACCTAATGAGTTAAAAAGGAAGAAACAGAGGTAGGGCTAATAGCTTGTCAAGATTGACTGATCATTAATTGAAGGAACCTACTTCACTGCATAGCAATTAAGTGAGAAGCTAAGTCATTTCAATGTCTTTAACATTTAACTGGTGTATCTGCATTCTTGCCATAAACTCCATGTTATGTCTCTTTCAGCTCAATACCGAACATGTAAGAGAAAACTTAGGAGCTCGCGGAGATATTATGAAGAATACCCAGAAAAACGAAAACCGAAAGGCAGATGTGGAATTGCTCAGTAATTGTGAATCCTAAAGAGGATGAGCAGAAAAAGAAGATATGATTAAAGTGATTGTATGCAGAAACTCATTAATAGGGTGCAACCATATTTCACTAGCAGAATTCATCTACATACCGATTCAGTGCATACCCTAGTAGCATTTATGCGGGTTTGGTGAGTAACATAAATATTTTTGAATAGTGATCACCAGAGAAAGACACTGACTTTTGTGACATGTACATATATATCTAGTGTAACTGTGTAAGTGTTGTGTGCATGTGTATATCTAAACATGGTAGCTTAGCAATCATCAGCCAAGAGCCATTATATATATCTTCTTCTCCACCATTTCAATTCTCAACTGGTGAAGAACATGGAGATAGAAAGGGGTTTTGGTGGTGGTGGTGGTGGTGATGTTGAGTTGGGTTTATCAGGAAGAGGCATGTACTTAGTGTGGGAAGATCTGAGTGTGGTGGTTCCAAAATTTGGTAATGCTGGACCAACCAAGAGATTGCTTCAAGGGCTTAATGGGTATGCTGAACCTGGTAAGATCTTGGCAATTATGGGTCCCTCCGGCTCCGGAAAATCGACTCTGCTTGACTCACTTGCAGGTTCTTTCTCTCTCACTCTCACTCTCATCATTTTTTTCTTTCTACAAACCTGAAAAACAGAGAAAATTTTGTTTGCCTCTTTAGAGCAGCCACAGAAGGGATTGTTTGTGAGGTCTTTGAAATGTTCCAATGAAGTTGTGAGCTCAGGAGAGTATCAGATTTGGGTGTGTCAATCAATGATATGTTCAGTTTCCATAGGTGCAGGAATATGGTTACACATGTTCATCTGGGTAGGAAGATTGTCCATCTATAGAGCTTCACAACTAAATGTATCTGACACAATACATACAACTCACATGCGTATTGGAGTGTCAACTAGTGTAAATCAAGTAAATAATCTATATGGAATCTTGATTTAGTTAATGACAAGGTTGGATTATGTTTAAACTTATTACACATTTATATGAAAAATCTTAACTCTCTTGCCATCCCTCCAATTAATTTGGTAGTTGGCAAGCATTCTTAAATACAAGCCCACCTCAACTAGGACGTTTAGTACCGGTTGTAGGGACAACGGAAACAGTCTGAGGGGAAAACGTAAGTCTATATTAATTAATAGTCGTCTTAAAATAAGTGTCTTAAACAAAAAAAACAAAACAAAATGTAATTTTTTTTTATAAATTGAACATGATTTTCCACCACTTGACCCCTGAAATGCTTATCTACTGCCCCACCTCAGTGTTTATAATTAATTCAAACAAATAGCACTATTGATAATTCATAGTTAGCTCATTTTCTTACTTCCAATTCAGGAAAATAGTACACTCTGCTATTGTCCTCCTAACTACCAAAATTGAACATGTTAGGTGGCTTCAATTCAACTCAAACAATGAGTTGAAGGTCAGGAGATTATAGCTAATCCTAGAATTTTCAATTTTAAATTAGGTTAATTTTTGTCCAAATATACTTTTGGAAAGTATTTTTAAAATAATCTTGTGTGAATTGAGAATGAGACCCCAATCCATGAACCAGTTCATGGTATTGTTGAATTAATTATACAGCAGAAGCTGAGCTGCAGTTAGTGACACAACGTTTGCAGGTAGACTTGCTGGAAATGTTATCATGACGGGGAGCGTTTACCTTAATGGAAAGAAGAGGAAGCTTGATTATGGTGGTGTTGTAAGTAACGATGAATATCTTACGAAAACAGATATAGTATAGAAGCAAGTTTCTAAGCATTTTTTTTTTTCGTTTTGATTTTGTTTGAATCTTATTAGGCCTACGTGACTCAAGACAATGTACTATTGGGAACTCTAACAGTACGCGAAACAATAAGCTACTCAGCTCACCTGAGGCTTCCTAGTACTCTGACCAAACAAGAGGTTGAGGACATTGTGGAGGCAACCATTACTGAAATGGGTCTCCGAGACTGTGCTGATGGGTTGATAGGAACTTGGCATCTAAGAGGTGTAAGTGGTGGGGAAAAGAAGAGAGTAAGCATTGCCATTGAGATTCTCACAAGGCCGTATTTGTTGTTTCTAGACGAGCCCACAACTGGCCTCGATAGCGCCTCAGCTTTCTTTGTGGTTCAAACTCTCAAGAACATCGCCCGTGATGGGAGAACTGTCATCTCTTCCATCCATCAACCAAGCAGTGAAGTTTTTGCTCTATTTGATGACCTTTTCCTGCTTTCTGGTGGTCACACCGTCTACTTTGGAGGCGCAAAGATGGCCTTAGAGGTACCTCCTACCAGTTCTTTAACATCATGTCATTATGTAAATTGTTCTACTTATATGATTCTAATACATACTTATCTGACAGTTCTTTGTAGAAGCTGGATTCCCATGTCCAAGTCGAAGAAGTCCTTCTGATCATTTCCTTCGTTGTATCAATTCAGACTTCGACGTTGTCACAGCAACCTTGATTGGCTCTAATAGATTCCATTTATGCACCCAAACCCTTGTGGTAAGATCTGCATTAGTAACATAAAGACCTGCAATTAAAATCATATCATGTTTCTTGTTAACACTCTGATTACAGGAAACAGAACATGTGCCTGATCCTTTTGCAAACATGTCAACTGAGAGGATCAAAGCAACACTCATCGACAAGTTCAGATGGTCCAGATATGCAACAATAGCAAGAGCCAGAGTTCGAGAAATCTTAGCCATGGTAAGCAACTCAGACTTGCAGATATGCCTAACATGAACTTACCTTTTAAAAGAAGATGAATGAGAATGTATAAAATTCAGGAAGGACTTGAAAGTGCAAGGCCAAGTGGGAGCCAAGCAGGATGGAGGAAGCAACTCACAACACTGACCAGAAGATCATTTGTGAACATGTTGAGAGATGTGGGTTATTACTGGATAAGGATCATGGTTTACATAACTCTATCAATCTGTGTCGGTACCATCTTCTTCGACGTTGGGACAAGCTACAGAGCAATCCATGCAAGAGGAGCTTGCGGCGCATTTATATCTGGCTTCATGACCTTCATGTCCATTGGAGGCTTTCCATCCTTCATTGAAGAAATGAAGGTATGTCCTCAATATTCTGAGGCAAGAAACACATTCAGGGTTTTGATCTTTGAATACTTTGAATAATCAGGTATTTGAAAGAGAAAGATTAAACGGGCATTACGGAGTTGCTGTATACATCCTATCAAACTTCATCTCTTCATTCCCATTTATGGCTGCAATGTCAATTTCAACTGGGACAATAACCTACTACATGGTGAAGTTCCGCCCCGGGCTTCCCCATTTCCTGTATGTCTGCCTTGATTTCACTGCTGCCATTGCTGTTGTGGAGAGCTGCATGATGATCATAGCTTCACTTGTCCCCAATTACTTGATGGGAATCATACTCGGTGCTGGCTACATTGTAAGAACAACTATATTATCAGTTTTGGAAGTTGAAGTGTAAAAAATGGAGCTTGTCCTAACCAAGTGTTAACAATTCTGAATGCAGGGAATCATGATGATGACTGCAGGATACTTTCGGTTGCAGTCTGATCTTCCCAAGTTTTTCTGGCGCTATCCGATGTCATACCTCAATTACGGAGCATATGCATTAGAGGTAACTAATCGCCAAAATATACAAGAGATTAGATTACAGATACAAGTAAATGTAATTGCTGTGATAAAATATGCAGGGAGCTTACAAGAATGACATGATTGGGCTTGAGTTTGATTCTCTACCTGATGAGCCGAAACTGAAAGGCGAATTTGTGCTGACATGGATCCTGGGCATAAATGTGGAATTCTCCAAGTGGTGGGACTTAACGGTCGTCATACTCATTCTCATCACCTACAGGCTTTTCTTCTTCTTCATTCTCAAGTTCAAGGAGAGAGTTTTACCTCTGCTTCGATCGCTCTATGTCGAGCGAACTCTGCACAATCTGAAGAAGAGGCCTTCCTTCAGAAAGATGCCGTCTTTTCCTTCTCTCAGGCACACAAACATCCCTCCTCTCACTTCTCAAGAGGGCCTTAACTCTCCCATGCATTAGATTCTCACTGTCTTATAAGAAGATTGTGGCTCTACTTTATTTTGTATCATCAATCTTTGACACGAATTAAATTTTCTTATAATTAATAGTTGATTCTTCATCTCAAAATACAGCTACTAATTAAAAATAAACGCCAATGAAAATATATAATCGTAGGTTTTCCAAATTAATCAAATACAAAATGTCAACTTCACCATGAGAGGCAAAGAACCGTTCCACTACAATATGTGATACATGAACTCTACTACGGGTATAGAGCTTAAAACCAACCTATAACTCAAACCTTACAATCAAATGAAATCACGTATCCTCAAGCCTTATTCTCGGAGGTCTAGAGAGTGCTGTAGTCAATCTGTATTCATTGGTTTAGTCGTGAGCTTTTTGGATTCCGATCAAACGAGCATAATCCACCCACCTGCAAGAGAAGGCAGTTTAACCGATTAGTAAAATAATTATACGCTGGGATTGGAGTAAGGATTGCTGCTAAAGAAACAAAGTCTATGTTTGTATGTTTGTAGTATGTATAATCTTACAGTAAGGAGCCCAAGTATGTGTTTCCTGTCCTGACAGCAAAGCAAATGGCACTCAGCAAGAGTTTGTGCTGATGCAGCACAGGTTCCAGCATCCTTTGCTCTATAACGCCAGCTAGCACTTGATACCTGCGCCCGAAAAATATCCCCGACTTAGAAATCAAAGAGGTGATTGAATTAACTGATTAGTTGGGTTGGTTTTCTATCCTAATACGAAGTGATCTTCCCTGCTTAGCATAAAGCTGTATGCATGTAACAGATTAGGACGACAGATTCATTTTCTATCCTCGTACAGACTGATCTTTTCCGCTTTGTATATGCAACATTGGACCGAGATAAGCCATATCAAGTTTAATCCCCCCACGTACCTCAAATTGCTAGAGATGGCCATATAAACACCGTAAGCAACACTGGTTGATACTATGGGCACGTTTTCAACTTCTTCTGACGAAGAAGTGTTGACCGCCTTCTTTGCGTTGATCAATGCATTCGTCATAGCCGTGCCAACCTAGTTAACGTTGAAATCCACCACATGACAAAAGTTGAGTAAATCCTTAGCATACCAGAACCGGAACAACAATGAGTAGTGATTATACACAAAATGAGTTAAAAGTTAAAACCACAATAAAACGCATAATAATTATAGGAAAAATGAGTTAGGGCCAGAATAATAGCATGCTAATTATGTCAAAAATTGTAAGGAGCTCAGATATTTGATCCCAATATAAAAGAACAACCAAAGAGAGGCTTGTTATCTAAATCAAGCAACGTTTGAGAAAGATGTAATGAGTTACCAGTGATGAAGTGGTGCCAACCGCAAAAAGCTTAGCCCCGTTGCGCTGCAAAATGATAGAAGCTGCAATGAAATAACTGGACATGCGAAACCACAGATTAATAATAATACCAAAGATCCCTTACCGCTATAGCTCCTAGCCTCTGTAATAATGAGTAGGAAGTTCCCGATAGAGCAACCTACAGATAAGATTTGAGAACCATATAATTCCTGGTACTTTTGCAATGCTAGACAAGACTTGAGAGTGTAAATTTATGGGTACAAAAGTAACCTGGAACGCATTATCAGGACAGCTATAGAAGAACTTAGAGAACGATCCTGCATTGACTGAAAGAGGTGGTCGGAGAGCCACGGTAGGAGCAGGAAGATATACGAGCATGAAATCAGCTATTATAGCCATTATCTGCAAACATAAATCACCAGCTATACATATAAAAGATCGATGATGAAGGAAGTTGAAGTAAATTGTTGCTATGAGTATGGTTTCCATGAAAATCGGGTTTTCAACCATCAGCTTAAGCCCGTTATGAATAATAAAAAAACCTTCTACACGGCATTGCAGTCTTAAGCCATAACAGGCTAGCACGTGGAAGTGTAAGAGCATAACATGAATAATCGGGTCTTCAAATATCAGTTCAAACTATTAGTTAATATGGCTCCTCTACACAAATCTCGAAGCATATAAATGGGAAATGACAACTATAGACATACCACATCAGCAAAAACGATTTCCAGCTCGTTGAAAAAGTTTTCTTTGCGCCGTTCATACTCTGCCGCAGTCTACAACAAGAAACAAGATACGAACCACAGATTGTTAGCATTTTGATGGCTGCTTAAAATAGAAACTGAAGCAGAGAGAGAACATAACATCAACAACAATATGGGAAAAATCCAAACATATTTTTTTACCGAGCAGGTATACCCATTATTGCATAAATTTGCCCACCCATTGATTCCTAGACAAATACCGTCACATCTACCCAAAACAGCTCACCCACCAACACTTATGCCTTAAATCAGCATGAAGCAAGGTGCACTTTTTCAAAGCTATAGTGATGATTACACATGAAAGAAACAACTATCCAGCTAATGAAGTCAATGTACACCCAACCAATTCACATAAGTTCCTCAGAACATTAATTTTTCTCAAATTCGCCTGAATTGTTTTTAACTATGTCATTCCAGTTACATGATTGAACCTTTATTGGTGATGAATCCAACCAAACCTTACACTACATTACCACCCCAAAACATTTATTTTTAAGTTTTATAATCGAGCCATATATGTAAAGATCGAACTCCAAATCTAAAACGTGAACGTTATTAAATAGATATATTCTTTGATTTTATATTTAGCTCTTCAAAAAATAATCATAATTATAACGTCATAATAAATAATATAAAACGGCGACGTTGAGGGGGAGAGTATTGGGCAAACCTTGGTGAATATACCGACGCCGCACTCGATGCCGAGTTTGGCGAGGAATAAATCGTCGGCGAGGAGTCTCTCCTTGAATCCGCCGAACTGAAGGAGCCATCGGAGAATCGGCGATTTCTCGAGCGCGAAGAACCTCTCGACCACCGACGGCGGGATCGTGCCGGCCTCGACGGCCGCAGCGAGGTCCCCCGGCAAGTTCTCGAGCGACTTCCCCATCTCCGCCATAGACATCAGAGTCTCCATCCGGTTCTTCTCCCCGGCATTGTCGTCCTCCTCGCCGTTTTCCTCTCCGCCGTTCTCCCCATCCCCTCCGCCTCCTCTACGGCCGCCATTTCCGCCTGAGGAGTTTCCGTCGTCGGTGCCTCCGCCGGTGGACAGGAGGACGAAGGAGGGACGGCGGGAGCCGTGGAGGGAGAGGGAGGCGGCGGAGGAGGAGGGCGCGGCGGAGATGTGGAGGATGAGAGGTGCGGCGGAGAAGAGGCGGTGGGGATCGGAGGCGGCGAGGTAGGATGTGTCGGCGAGTTTGGAGAGAGTTGAGGGAGCGAAGAAGGCGGCGGAGGCCATTGTCGTCGGGTTTTGTTTCGGTTTGGAAAGCGTTTAGTAGTGAAAAGAGCGAGGGTCTATGAGGTTTTATGCCTAATTTTCGGGCTCTGCAGTCTGAATTTTAATGTTCCCTACTAGCACTCTGTAGCAGTGGGAGTCACGCGTATCATGTCCTGAGAATAAAATATTATTTTCTT
>JAYMTN010001206.1:0-13415 GCA_036897425.1 Erodium trifolium
TTAGCTCAAGAACCCTAGAATTTGGGTATTTTAAAACAAACCCTAGCATTTGTAGATTTTCAGCTCATAAACCCTATCATTTGGAGATTTTCAGCTAATAAACCCTAGCATTTGGGGATTTTCAGCTCATAAACCCTAGAATGTGGGGATTTTCAGCTCATTGACCCTAGAATTTGGGGATTTTAAAACAAACCCTAGAATTTGGGGATTTTCAGCTTGTAAACCCTAGAATTTGGGGATTTTTAAACAAACTCTATAATTTGGGGATTTTCAGCAAGTAAACCCTAGAAATTGATGATTTTTAAACAAACTCTAGAATTTGGGGATTTTTATCTCAGGAACCCTACAATTTTGGGATTTTTAGCTCAGGAAATTTCTTCTTGAAGACCATTTAATTACAACATTAACTTTCATTTTGGTATCAATAACAAGTGTCAAAGAAGTGATTCTCCTAATTAAGCCTACCTTTCTACTGTTACTTAATTTTCAAACTACACATACAAATTCTCAACCAAACCAAATTGAAACCAACAATTCTCCTAATTCATGACCATAGCATTTGAAAACGAAAATTCAGAATTGAACCACAATGAACTGAAAATGCATACCGAAGGTTGCAGCAAGAGAAGCAACATGCTTCAGAGAACCAACAACAAGAGAAGCAACCTGCAAAGAGGCACGAGAAGAAATGGATAAAGAAGAAATGGATAGAGAAGAGAGAATTTTTATCTATAAAATAAGTCACATAAGAGAGTTTTTAGCTATAAAATAAGTCACGAAATGAAAGGGAAATCTTGTGATTTCACAACTACAAAACAAGGCACGTGAGAGGCACGTGGGTTACTGTTCACAGAAACAGTCAGTTTTAGCAGTATTTAATGTTTTTTCATAATTAACTTTTAAAATCTTGTACTATTTGACAATTTTCTAAAGTTTGGGTTAGGATTTGACAGTTGACTTTGTTACAGAGTTAGGACATGGACTTAACCCAAAAAAAAACAAGCTCAAGAACACCCAGAAGTAGTCATATATTATCAGCGGAAAAAGTCGTTCTTCATGTGGATGTAATAGCAAATCTTGATGAATAAATGCACTTCAGAATACAAAATCAAATACAAATTAGTCAAACAATAATAAACACAACTCAACCTTCAATCAAAACGAAGATTCATATATCCCTCGTTGATCAATAGAGATCAAGACCATTACTTTTCTTTATAAACACAAATCTTCGTAGGGATGAGAAAGCTGAAAAATTCACTTCAACTGATTCGCTTACAGGTAAAGGCGTATCCAGAATTTTACTTTAGGGTATGCCGCTGATAATGAATAAATATATATAAAAACAAAATCGATTTAAGGAGTCTTAAATTTTGATCGATCTTTCAAATGATATAAATTTCTTATACGAGCTTTGATTTTGGTATGTAAGATGTCAAATAGAATGGAATTATATATCTACAATTTTCATGAAGAAATTTCAACCAGAAAAGTATATAAACCCACACACGCCATGCAAGTCAAACGGTCAGTCATACATTACTTTGTCTGTCATGGGCAGAGAGCAATAGGCAAAACATACAACGAGTCATATAGTGTCTTTTTTTTTGTACAGAACCTTGTTCAGGTTCAATATTCACATTTCACAACTCTAAAGTTTGTAATGAATAATAACATAGGTCTAGTGCAAAAAACATTATGCAAAAAATAAGGTATTCAAAAAATATACTTGCAAAAGACAGCGCAAAGGTTAAAAATTAGATTTTCTAAAGACAATGCAAATATAAGGAAAACTCAACGATAAAAAATATATGAATACTACATAATCGAACATTAGATTTTTCATACCTAACCATTCATATGACTATATGCGAACACTATATTTAAAATGATTACAATGTAATAAATGATATAACACGATACATTATTTCTTTGAAAAATGAGTCAAAACTATTTCATTATTAAAGACTAAATAACAAATATATGCATATTACTAAACCACACCTAACTTTTTAAATACATCGTACAAAAACTAGTGAATAAGTTGTTGGAAAGTGTTATACACGTTTGTACTTTAAAAGTAGTATTTTGAAGTAAAGTGGGGTTAAACACGCAGCATATCTTCAAATGATCATATCTTCTTTATCAAACTCCGATATAGGCCCATAAAATATTAAATTGAAGATATCTGAAAGATCTATAGTATTATGTAACTTTCTCAAGGTAGGATATGTCGTGGCATACCCTAAACCACCCTAAATTCGTCCCTATTTACAGGTGAGATAAAACGAAATTCAGAAAAGTGAAAACGCCTACCATGAGGCTCGAACTCACGACCACAAGGTTAATTGCCTTGCGCTCGGAGCATATCCATTCTAAATAAAGATATTCAATTTGATGTATTTAATATACTTGTATTTTCATTCTGGTAGAACCATGTGGGATATAAAATCTCTAATATGGAATTGATGGTGAACAGTTTAACCTAAAATTATTAGGTTGCCAAATAATAATAGCTACAAATGATTACTAGCAAATTAACTATAAGGAAAAACACAGATAAGAAACTCTCTCAACTTTGAGATCTCTTCCTAGCCCTAGCAGTCGAACGGTATGGTGCTCTCCCGTATCTCCTCTATTGTCGTGCCTATTGCCATCACCAGGCTTGCGATGACTCCCGCTGATCCTCTTGATGGTTCTCCTCTTCCCCTCCCTCGCCCTCACCAACCCGCTTCGGTTGTGGGGGATACGGGTCGTCGCCGGTGGAAAGCAAAGGCGACTCTGGCTTCGTCAACCTTGGCGATCCCTCCGTCTCTGGGACCGATTTCAGATGGACGCTCCTTCTCTTTGGTGTCAACGTCTCCTACTCCGGCGATCAAGCCAAAACGGGGGAGGCCGCAACGTCGCCTGATGGTTCCTTCTTCTCCAAGCAATGGTCTGCTCGCCTTACCTCCCCCGAACCCTAGTGCGCCGCCTTGTTTGGCAATCCATGACCTCGCTCAGGCTCCCCCGAACCCTAATGTACCACCTCTTCCAGCGAACCATGACCTCGCTCTGGCTCCGCCTTCTGGAGGTGGAGTTTCAAGGGTTTTGGCGCCTCTTGCTACTACCCCGACCCTACCTAGGGTTGACTATCCCTAGGGTCGTGATCTTGGTTTAGCGGCCGCTCCTAAGATTACATGGGACCAGGTACGCATTCCTATTGATGTTGACTCGAGTGCTAACCCTAGAGTGCTTCCTCCGTTGCGGAGGGACCCGGCAAAAGGGAAGGCCCCTATGGAGGAGCTGTCGCGGATGGTAGTAATGGCTTTGGGGTTAGGGCGATGTCTCCCCAATCAAGCCTCGATACCACTCATTCCGGTGGCCCTTACTATCCCGGTGGGGAAGACGCGAGATCGATTGCGCCACCTGGATACGGAGGAGTTTCCTTCGCCCTCGACTGCTAAGGTGACGGATCTTCAATTGTCCATGGAGGGCCTCTAGGACGGGTTATCCACCTGTTCCTTGGAAGAAGAGGAAGAGATAGAGGTTGTGGTCCCAACTTCTCGGGAAACGGCAACGGCTGCTCTCGCTCGCCACTAGTGGGGAATGCTAGGGCGTCTCTGGTCCCTGAAGCCTCCAAGGAAGGAAACGCTCCTGCGTATCATTACTAACGCATGGGGTAAGGCGGCAGAGGGACTGGTGGTTAAGGACCTAGGGTCGGGTTTATTCCGCTTCTACTTCCGGTCCTCAGAGTCTCGGTCTTGGGTTCGAAGTAACAAACTATGGTGTTTTGATGGCAGCATCCTGTTGCTCAGAGATTTGGACCCGTGTGCTTGGGAGATGCCTATTCTGGATCGGGTGCAACTTTGGGTCCATGCTCGAGGATTGCCGCTTCTGGTTCGGAAAAAGGAGACGGGCATCTCTATAGGTGATGCTCTGGGGTTGAGTGTGGATGTCCTATGTGATCAATGGGGTATGTGGTGGGGTGGAACCGTCAAATTCCGCTTCTGGCACCTCCTCGAGAAACCGTTACGAAAAGGGTTGGTGCTTAGGTTCCTAGAGTTTCTGGAGCCGATTCACGTAGAGCTCACTTACACGAAGTTACCAAACTTTTGTTATAATTGTGGTCGTCTTGGCCATGTTTTGAGGGAGTGCATATGGGAAGTTAGAGGCCCCCCAAGGTTCGGTGCCTTATTGTTGGATTACAACAGGGAGAAGCAGGTCAAGGCGTATGCCACGGACTAGGGAGAGTCCGTCCATCTTCAGAGTCTGCCAGGATTTGGCCCACCAGGTCCTCTGAGCCTCAATAAGGGTCCTCATGCCCCTTCTACTGGGGCGTCCAGTTCTGGCCCACGGGGTCCCTTGAGTCTCAACCAGGGCCCTCGGCCCCTCCTGTCCCCTCGGCTGGGGCATCAGGTTCCAACCAGTGAAGCTCTAACTCGTCCACTTGACTCTCCAATGTTGAAGGCTCCTCTTCCATGGTCAGACCATTTCGATGGGAGTGCTCGTGAGGACTTGGGAGCAAAGGAGGATGGGATTTCTAGAGCCGCAGGCGCAGCCATCTAGAGCTCTCTGAAACGTTCGGCAATTGGGGTCCCTCGGGAGGATCAGTTCAAGGCGAGTAAGCAGCCCCGCCAGGAGGAATGAGTGGCACGTCGTACATCAAGGA
The DNA here is from genome assembly GCA_036897425.1 of Erodium trifolium. Taxonomy (NCBI): domain Eukaryota; kingdom Viridiplantae; phylum Streptophyta; class Magnoliopsida; order Geraniales; family Geraniaceae; genus Erodium; species Erodium trifolium. The sequence goes on from JAYMTN010001206.1 coordinate 4,652, forward strand.
CTGGCTCTGGGAGGGGTCCCTGTACGATGTGCTGCCTCCCCACTTCACTATTATCATCGAGGTCCCTCAGGATCTCCGGTATCCCGTTCCCTCTCTCCGTCTTCTGTCACGGCCCATGGGATCAAAGAACCATTGTTCACCTATTCTGACCTTCTCTTAGTGGTCGAGGAGCTTGTTCCTCGACCCACAACTATGTAATCAGTTTGAATCAATAATATAGCTCATTTTGCTCAAAAAAAAACTATAAGGAAAAACTACAAATGCATACCCCTAACTTGTCACGTTTATCTGATACTTATCCTGATGTTTTTTTAACCAATACCTACACTCATGTTTCCTTTTGTAACGATTTCCCCTGCCGGTAGTGTTCCGTTAGTGAAAAGCGCACGTGTTTTGCACATGATCGGTAAATTTTCAAAAAATGGCGACAGTTCCCTTAAATGTTGTCTTCTTCGTTTAGCTATGAGACGATGTTGAAGAAAGGGGAAATGTCAGGTTCAGGAAGGAGAGCACAATGCATGAGCTCAGAGGTCGAAGACGATGTCATGAGGCATTTTTGCGGTCTCCCAGCACCGATTAGAATGTCCAAGACGAACGAAAACCCTGGTAGGATATTTGCATGATCCGTGGGGTACAAGGTGAGTTCAATTTTCAGAAACCCTAATTATTATTTCTAGGGTTTCTGAAATTGGAGTCTTAGGTTAATTAATATGGAACATGTGAGTCTTACTCAAAAGTTGGTTGGAATGCGATGTTGAAACTGAGATGGGTTGTGAATTTCATAATTCTCAAAATGCAATTTTTTCAAGTGGATTGATAATCCGACTAGTTTGTATGCGCGAATCAGTGTAATGGAGTGCATTATTAGGAACTTGGATGAAGACAATGTAAAGTTGCATAAAGAGTTAGCTGAAATGTCAAGGAAAATACAAGTCTGGAATTGGAAATTGCAGGGAAGAAAGAGGTTATTGAAGAGCTGGAATTGGAGATTGGTTGAGTCTTAATTGGAAAAGCTGAATTTGAAAGCAAGAATACAACACGTGTAAAGGAATTTGCAAAACAGAATGAGTTGCTTGCATTAATGGAGTTGGACAAAGGTGAATAGGAGAAGAAGAACAAATGGGTATGGATTATTGTCAATTGTGTGTGTTTGTTAATTTGCGTCTAGTTTGCATTGTATATGGTGTAGGAATTTTCAAAAATCAGCTATGTTGAATGTAATGATGATTTACTTTGAAATGAATGAAATCAGGATTATGGTGAAATGATTTTTATGGTGAATGAAAGTTGAAAAAAATGATTCTTATGGTGAAATGAATGAGATGATGTTTATGGTGAATGAATTGAGGATTGTATGCCTAGAATTGAAACTGTTGACAAAAAATGCATGTATATTTTGAATTTGCATGATGGTGCTGTAAAACCATTGAAGATTTATGCATGATGTTGCTGTAAAACCATTGAAATTGTGCATGATGTTGCTGTAAAAGCATTGAAATTGTGCATGCTGTTGTTGTAAAACCATTGAAGATTTGTGCATGATGTTGATGTAAAACCAGTCCCAATGAGCATGACCTGTGTTCCAACTCAGACATACAATCACAAATCACAAATTCAGTTCATACAATCAGAAATTCGCATGACATTAAACTGAAATTCACTTCACATTATGCAAAAAATCACATGATAGAAGTTTGTTGGAATATAGTTGCAGTCTTAAAGGAACCATAAAGGTTCCATCTACCAAGACAAAAGCACACCACTTGTGCCAACATACCAAATCTTTACCACACAAAAAAAAAGACATAAAATGTCATGTGCATTGGGGATCACAGAAAAAACCCTTCATCATAAACAAAGGCATCCAAGTCCTAGAGGAAGATGGTTGTGAGCTGCTCCCTCTTCCAGATCTTCCTGAGCTCTACCTCGACCTCTCCCAGCTCTACCTCTACCTCTCCCTCCTGCTCTTATAGAGGATGCAGATCCATGTCCAAGAGGTGGATGTGATGTTGATGACCCAACAAAGAATCTTGTCCCTCTAACTCCTCCCACTGAGGTGAATGTTGGCTGGAAAATTAGAATTTCAGGTCAGATATTACTGAAAATAATAATTTGAGGTAAGGTAGTGGTTTCAAATATACCTAATTGTTTTGGTTTCTGAGGTTGAATTCTTGTTGTGCTAGGCTTACAAGTGGTGGACCTTGAGTTGGTTGAGGGGTATGGGCATGCATCCTTCTAAGAGCTTCTTGCCTCTTTGCTTCAATTTTCTCTTGATTGCAAGTCTTCCTTCTTTTCTGCATCCTATTCATCATACTTTCTTGTATTCACCTCTGAACCTCAGTGAACTCTTCAACATTTTTGAAATGATGACTCTTACCCTATAAAATAAATAGATAATAGTATTAGTAACTAATGAATGTTATAGGAAACAGATTTAGTAAACAAAACAACATAACAATATGGGTGAACCTTGGCCTTCTCAGTTTCTATTTGCCTCGTCTTCCTTTGTGTGGATGTCTCACCATGATCCTTCGCAGAACATGTTCTCCTGTTGTGACCCTTCCCTTTGCATTTAGAGCATGTCATGGAACTGCTTTTCTTTGCAGCTCTGTAAATGTTTTCAGCCCCTCACTAGCACTCGGCCTCATGTTTTTCTGAGGTCTACTTGGTGGTTTATGGACTATAGGTGGTTTTAGTTTTGGGTACCCTGAATCCTTATGCCAATTGTCCCTACTAGGCACTGGTCTAATGAAAGCCGGATAAATTTTGTTGTAAGTGCTGACATGGTAGTATTAGTGCACGTACTTATGCAGGTCATCCCTAATGAATTTGATACAAGATATGGCATGGATACAAGGCAAGCAGTTCAACTGGAATTCTAAACAGGTACAGGTTTGTCTTTTCAAATCGACTTCAAAAGACCTTGTGTGTAGTGTGACCTCAAAATTACCATCCCCACTACCTAGCAGTTTATATTCCTTAGCCTCATCCTTCAATTTGGCAATGTCTTTAACTATGGTTTTACATATAACCTCATCATACCCATCATGTGAAGTGTGCCTCTTATAGAATATTCCTATTAACTATTTCCAAATCTCTTCTAGAAACTCATATATTGACATCTCCCTAGCATCTCTGATCCAGTTGTTGAAAGACTCAAACAAGCTATTTACATGTACACTTGTGCATTCTCTAGTAGTGTAGAATAACTTACAGCATTCAGTTTGATCTTTGTCCTTCAGTCACTCATAGGAATCTTGGTCCAGCATTCGAAGCTTCTTCATCCTCTCTTCAAGTTGTGTTGTTGACGTTGCCTTCGCACATGACCACACAGTTGACTTGAGGTCATCCCCTTTGAATGTCGCCATAAAATTGTCCATCAAATGTCGAACACTTAATCTGTGTTCGACACCTTGCATCCAGTCCTTGAACAACTACACCAGACCTTGCTAACAATGTTCGACACTAAAACTGTTAGTGTACATTCAATTATCAGGATTTAGTGGACAATGTTATTCATGATTGATTCCTCGTTCCACATTTGCTATCATCCCCTATACCTTATAGGTTCAGGTTCTTCCTCTTCTTCATCTGGATCCACAAAATCTTCAAGAACTTCAGCTCCAGGTCCTCCATCTTGGGCTCATGTTCCTGCTCCAATTTCTACTCTAGTTTCTGCTCCATCTTCTCCTCTTATCTGTACTCCATCTTCTCCTCTAGTTTCTGCTCCATCTTCTCCTCCATCAAGTCGTTGAGGTACTTCTACATCTTCGCCACTAGGCAAATCAATCTCCACAACTTCTTCAATCATCATTGTTTTCCCTTTCCTCACCTTCTCAGCCTCTACATTTCTCACTTTCTCTATTTCCTCTCTCAGCCAAACAGGATCTTCATCACTCTCACTATCAGGTTCATGATGACAAACAAGTGATTGTTGTCTTTGGGATTCAGAAACAGGTTCAGTTTGTGTTTGTGTTTAAGACTCGGGTTGTGTTTCAATATCAGGTTCTTGCTCATGTTCACACTCGTTTTCACTCTCATGTTCACTTTCTGAGACAAGTGAGTGAACCACAGTCACTTGACGCATATCACATTTCCCTTTCATCTGCATTCTCTTCAATTTTCTTGGGGTAGCAAATAGCCTACACTTGTCCTTCACCACACACTTCTCTATTGGTTCAAATTTCTCCTCTTTATCAAGTAGTGATGACCACAACAGATTTCCCCTAGGGCTAACAACTCTATAGCTCTACCCCTGGTACAGATTCTTAAAACTACTATTTCAGGGTATGTGTTGAAGATGTCATCAAATTCCACATCACTCTCTATCAGCTTAAACCAAGGTTCATTCCATTGATTTTCCCCGCTTGTCCTAAATGGAACCTTCCAGAATATAAGGGAATTAGGTTGGCATCCTAAATCAGTTACAATTTTCTGAAACCTAAAGAATGAACACTTATCCGGAGGAAGAATCACAATTTCAGTGCTGCCTCCCTCATATTGTGTCCCCTTTTCAATGAACACCCCCCATAATGAAACTCAAAAATTCTTTGTATGATATTAGCCTGAGAATGGAAGACAAGAAACAAACAGAAAACAACAAACAAGAAAAAAAATGTCAACTACTTTATTGGACATTTCATGAAAAGCCCTAATTTATTCTACCAAACCCCCACATTTTATGCTCGAAAATTGAAGAAACCCTAATTTTTTCTGAAATTCAATTAACACTGTCATCTACTTTCAATATTGTAGCGAAGGCCCAAATATTGTAACGAAACACAAAAAACCCTAATTTTTTTAACATCAAAAATCCTAAAATCCCCTTTCAAAACACACGTAAAGCAGCATCACAAACCATAGGACTTCTGAAAAAACACCATTAAAGCACAGTAACCACAGTTTGTAAGACTTACTTCTTCTTCAACTTCGAAGTCTTGATCTTCATCGTAGAGGTACCCTTCACTCTCCGACTCAGACTCAGACGAAACCCTTGTAGTAGCTGAGCTCCTCGAATCTAACAACAAAGCTTGTCCTCTTGCTCAAACACTTCAAATCGCAGCTCCTTTGTTCGTCTCCTCGTCTCCCTTATCTCTCTAGCTTCAGACCTTCGTGCGAAATGATATGAAACCCTAACACAGTAAAGCTTCTGTTTTTACATTTTAGAATGGAGATTATTTCTTTCTTTCACTCTTTCACCATTACAGAATTTTGACGGCAGGGGTAAAACGTTACAAAACGAAACATGAGTGTAGGTATTGGTTAAAAAAACACCGGGATAGGTATCAGATAAACGTGACAAATTAGGGGTATGCATTTGTAGTTTTTCCTAAATATAACTTCAGAAATAATATCATCTGCATGCATTCATGATCATTTCATTGGAAATGATAAGTAATGTTTCGAACAATTCATCTACAGAATCAAAACAAGAAAACATTTACATATATGTATAACACTAACAGTGTTTGGTGACCAATTAAATGTATGAAAATTAGTGAAACTAGTTTGATAATTCCTACTATGCAATAATCATCGTGAACCCTCCTCTTTCATTACAAGAAGGCCTGCTAGATTGTGATGGGTTGTGTGGGACTATTTTTTGGGGGTTGCTTGCACCTCAAGTAAACCTTTACTAGGATCTGGGTTGGGGGTGGGTTAAGGGTGAGGTTGGGGACTGTGGTGAGGTTAGTTACTGGTATTGGGGGGTTTACTGTGTACTTGTTGTTCAGAGTGTGGGTTTCTTCTCCTCTTCTTACTTCTTTTTCTTGTGTTAGGGTAGTTAGGTTGAGTGTTGCTTTTTTTCTTCACTTCTGTTTGGTGATTTTTGATTTGGTTATTCTTCTTAATGTCTGATGTGACTCCTGGAAGCTTCATTGTTCACTAGATGTTGTTGTCTGCTGGGTATTGATACAACGGTGGTGCTATTATTTTCTACAGCCTGAGGAGTCATGGAGCTCCTTTGAGAGGATCCTCTTTTTACTCTGGGTTTTGGGGTGATCTGTATTTAGTTGGGTGTTCGGTTTCCTACTGTATTTGTATTCCTTGTTGTTTTGCTACAATGGACTACAAGGGTTTGGGTAGATGCAATTGGTATAGGGTACAATGTCATACTTTTTGTCTAAGTACTATATGTAAACTTGCAGGTCAAGTCTTTGGTTGGAGAGATTTATTCTCTCTCGGGTAGTTTTAAGGTTGATTTTGTTTGTATTTTCTTACCTTGTGTGGGTTTCTTGCGGTGCAAGTTAACTCGTGGAGAATTGTATTTGGTCTCCTTTGGTTGTATTCTCACTTGAGGGATTTTTCCTTGGCCTTCTCTTTTATTTCGAACAGTTGGTTTTAATACAAAAAATTGCTGATAAAAAAAAATTCATCGCCATCCCTCCTTCCCAAATCTTTGAAATGATTGAATGCATGTATATGTAATATAGTCCACAAGTCAACTATTGAAAACGAATCAAAAATACTCTCAATTTGCATTTTAGATAATACTTTGAAAGTTTCTTGCCAACCCACAACCCTTTAAAGTCGCACTTTATAGAATATTACAGAAGAAAATAAAAATGGGGCACTAATAATTGTGTGTGTCTCTTATTCTTATTGATGAGTAGTAGTAACACAGTTTCATAGGGCAGAAGTCAAGATTCAGAAACATGGTTCTTGGTACCATAGAGCACTCCCTCCATCCAGGCCATGCACTATCCAAAGTCAACGACAGCTCCGAGTACCTCTGTGGTGGCTGCAAGACCTCCGGCAACGATATCAGGTTCTCTTCAAACTTTTTTTTTTTGAGTAAGTTCTCTTCAAACTTGATTTATGAGTATTAGTCGCCTAGCATTTATAATATTTGTACATATAATTAATATTTCTTATCTGATTTGGCCTTTCTAACTACAGTTTAAACTTTTATCAAAACAACAAACTTCTAAAGAAAATAATAGCATGGAATTTCAACATATAATTAAACTTCCCTCCTCATATTGTGTTCCCTTTATCCAGTCTTTCTTCTTTTTTCCGAGTCTTTCCCGTGTTTGTTCGGGAGTTATTTTTATGGCTATTCCGATATTCCGTAAAGTATTGGGATGTGATCCGCTCATTCACTTTTTGAGGTTTTTGTGGGACGAACTCGTTAGTTCTGCGTTTGGAGTTCTGGACGTGTTCTTTTTTCTGATCAGCAAAGCAATATATAAAAACCTGCTCTTTGAAATAAAGAACATGTGATGAAAGTACAATATAAGGAGCATTTCACACATGGAAACTCAAACAATAAGTCTCACACATTGAGGATGAAATACAACAAATGACAGAACCCAAGGGGTGAAGAACCTGAAACCAAGAATCCAACATTGGGAGAAAACTAGAACAAAGAGGTCTAAAAACCTAGATTTAATCAACTTTAAGCACTAAAAAACCAAGTTCTAAATACTCAAATACAACAAACTTGAAGCCCCAACCAAACCTAAGGTCTAAAAAACCCATTTGACGTGTTGTTTCTATCAATTACAATATATAAGCTGTGCGGTTGATTTTTTGTTGTTTTTTTCCGTCTTTTATTTTGTTTAATGGTTTGTGATTACCTTCTTGAAATCCATGTTGTTATTTTAATAAGTTTATTTTATTTTTTATGATCAAAATAAAAAAATGTGCATACCAATAAGTTTGATTGAACTTGTACATAACAGGTATCGGTGTAATGCATGCCTAATACGTTTAACATGCACGAGTATTGTGCCACGTGTCCCTCCGCCGTGACGGGCTCCTTCATGCACCCTCAGCACCAACTCAGCCTGGACGTCAGGAAGGCCCAGGCCGCCGGCCGGCAGAACGAGCGGCTGTGCGACGTGTGCGGCGACGGCATCGAGGGGCTGTTTTACCGGTGCAAGATCTGCGACTTCGACGTCCACCCGATCTGCACGCGCCTGCCGGAGCACGTGAGGCACGCGCTACACCCGGAACATCCTCTGCGCCTAGAGCCGTCGTGGCCCGGCTGCTGCGTCGTGTGTAGAGGGATGTGCACTTCTTGGCGGTACAAGTGTAGGGCTTGTTGTGTTGACATTCATGCCGAGTGCGTTTTGGTGCCACTGGGGTCGTTTCATGACCCACCGTCCTCGTCGGTGCCGCGGTCACCATACGGCGGCGGCGGACCTTGCGGTTATGGTTATAATTTCGCCGGGAACAATATGCATGGTGGGGGGTATTATGGTCCACAAAACACGACTTATTCAGGGAACGAAGTTCCGGCAATTGGCGGCGGACGGAGGATTATTAGGAGGATGTCATCGTTGGTAGGCAGGCTAACGGTTGGGGTGATTACTAATGTGGTCTTTGGAGCTGCATTTTCTTCTTAATTAAGGTAAATTATGAATCGAACTTCATGTTTGTGTGCAATTTGTAATAAAGAGATTTGAGTTCGCCATGGTTGTGGTCGTGGTACCAAAATTACTGTCTTTTCATTTGATTATCTAGTAAGGATTGAAGATGTGTGTGGGTTTTTCTATATTGAAACGGGATTCCATTTGGGTGATTACGTTAAGGGTTTGCTTTCAATTGAGACTTGGATCATTCTGTCAGGATCGTGTTTATCTGAGCCAGATACAAGCAAGTGAGGAAGGATGAGGAAGGAAGCGAGTCAACAGTCAGCGCTTCTAGAAGCTGACGTGGGTAGAGTTTGTTAGACGGTTATGCCACGTGGGTCAAGTTGTGTCACGCCCCAAAATCCAGACTCAACCCGAGTCGGGACCCGAAACGTGACTTAGTTAGAAAA
>JAYMTN010001207.1:0-13415 GCA_036897425.1 Erodium trifolium
AGTGCGGCATTGCGTCGTGATTTCTCTGACAAGGTGAAGGTCATGTCTCATGGTGAATCTAGATTCGATTCCAAATCTGTTGCTGGAAATTCTGATCATCCTGAGAAAGTGGAAGACATTAAGGGTTTTGATATCTGCCCATCGAAAGGTGGATCATCTATCAAGCTGAAGCCTTCTCTGCTAGTGAAGAACAAGGAAAAGCGGAATGAAATCAAACGCTCTCATGAGGGTCAAGATGGAAGAATATTGAGGTCAGGGATGGTTCTCCTGAAGAATTTCCTCTCCCTAAATGATCAGGTACTTCTTTGTTCTTCTGATAAAAAAAAGTACTTGTTTGTGCTCTCTGTATTTCTTGGACAATATGTTTTGATATCTCCACTTTTAGAAGAAATGGTCACTAGACATGTTATGGCCTTTCTATCGGATACGGCCAAAAATAGCACAGATAATCTCACTAAGTTGGCCCTAAGTATGCACCTTTCTCAATTAACTACTCCTAAGATTACAAAGTTTTTGACAACCCCTAAGGTTTTTTTTTTCTCAGTCTACCTAACACTATTAAATTCTGGTCTTTTTGTCATTTCACATCCAAACGTTGGCGGAATTTAATAGCGTTGGGGTAAAGTGAGAATAACAAAAACTTAGGGGTTGTAAAAAAATGTAAAACTTGGGGGTAACTAATTGAAAATGTACATATTTAAGGGTAGTTGAGTGAGATGATCCATAAATATTATTAATACCTGCTAAATGTTAGGGAAGAAGAGTTGTAAAACTTGATGGGTTTCATACAAGTGACTGATGTTTAATTCCTTCCATCCATGATAGTAATTGTTTTTTTTTTTTTCTGTTTTAGTTTGTTGTAAGTCACTTCATTGATATCTTATGCCCTTTATCGTGATGTTAGATCAAAATAGTGAAGCAATGCCGTGACCTAGGAATAGGCACCGGAGGTTTCTACCGACCGGGTTATGGTGATGGAAGAGAACTTCATTTGAAGATGATGTGCCTCGGTAAGAATTGGGATCCCGAAACAAGCAAGTATGGAGATTCCCGACCACATGATTGCGCTACACCGCCCAAAATACCCGACATGTTTAGTCAGCTCGTCCTGAAAGCTATAGAAGAGTCTCATGCCCATATAAGAACAACCAAAGTGACAAACGTTCAAAATGTACTTCCAAGTTTGTCACCAAGCATCTGCATCATAAACTTTTACACAACAACCGGGCGACTCGGCCTGCATCAGGTAGTACTGGTAGATACATTCTATATGTGATTCAAAATCTTGAATTGTCTGTGGACTACTGACATTTTGATTGTTCTTCCTTCAGGATAAAGATGAATCTCGAGATAGCCTCTGTAAAGGATTGCCTGTGGTGTCCTTTTCCATTGGAGATTCTGCAGAGTTCTTGTATGGTGATGAGAGGGATGTTGAGAGGGCGGAGAAGGTTGTGCTGGAGTCAGGAGATGTTTTGATTTTTGGTGGGAAGTCTAGGCATGTCTTTCATGGAGTGAGCTCTATTCGACCGGACACTGCACCTAATGTTTTGCTTGAAGAGACGAATCTTCGCCCTGGGCGGTTGAATCTTACTTTCAGAGAGTACTGAGTAGTGTGAGAAGATTTGAGTAAAGGGTTGCGTTTGTGTATGTATGATATGTTTTGTAATGTTGATGACACTGTAGTTTGAATACTCAGTTTCAGTGAAAGGTGTGTTTCACATTTTTGGTTTTGTGTAGAGTGTCAACACACAGATCTCATGATTGGAAAATCAGGCTCTTGTATTGAATGTGAAACTATAATTGATCCTCTCTTGGTCTGAGGAGGGTGGTGAACTGGTGATGGACTGACAGAGGATTGGCCGCTATGTTGGGTAGTAAATGTGTCCAAGTTACATCGATTGTCAATGAGTTATTTTTGTTAGGCTTAATTACTTTAGTATCCCTTATGTATTAGTAACACATATTTAGGACCCTTTATGTATTGATAACGTATTAGACAAAATTTTGGTCAAGTTTAGGACATTTTGATGGTTTGTGGTAGGGGTGTCCAAAATTGGCCCGGAACCCAATCCACCCGGTCAACCCGGCTCACCCGACCCTAGTGGATTTGTCCCCATGGGTTACGGGGGCGGGTCCGGTATAGAAATACCTAACCCAGAGTGAGCGGTCCGGGTTGCGGATCCGTCACATACTTTCCTACATAACTCGGACCACCCGGATATGGTACAAGTTCAAGGTCTAAAGCTACACTCTTACAATTTTAATTACTTTTACGTATAAAGATGAAGATTGATGGCTTGAGATTTTGAAAATGATTACCAATTTTGTAATAGAACATGTCATAGTTTTGTGTTGAGTTGAACTCGTCTTTTGCAATCATAATCTATTTTGAGCCAACTCCATGTTTGATGTTTTTAATCCTTGAACTTTTTGATAAAATTTTAATATGGTAGACAGTTTTTATCATAATTAAGAAGTGACCAACTTGAGAGCTTCTAAGCACTCTTTGATCACTTTTTAAGGGTTTTTAGATAATGAAAAAAATATTTGAAAGTATACGTGCTACTACTTACGGTTGATGTGATCAATTGTTAACAAATTCGGATGGGTTGGTCCAACCCGGTAAACCGGCCCATAATCCGGACGGGCGGGTTCAAATGTCTATTTTTGGGCCTAGGGCCGGGAGCGGGTTAATTTTTTTGAACCCGGTCACTACGGGTTGTTCAAAAATTTAGCCACGGGGCGGGGACCCGGCCCATGGACACCCCTACATCGACCCACTCACCGGCGCCGTCCAGAGTTCCCATGTCGGGCCATAGACATCCCTAGTTTGTGGTCAGTTTATTAGGGGTATTAAATGATATCTGACTAATTCATAAGAAGTATTAAAGCCGTACTATCAAATAGTAAAGACTCTTATTAAACGTTACAAAGTTTCGGGATATTGAATGCAGGAAGTAATTAGTCCTTGTTATCTATCACAAAATAGAGGCAAATGGTTGTCATTCCACAGTTCAGTGCCGACATAAAATGTTGTTTGCTAGAGACAACGATAGGTTAATCTTGGTGCCCAAGGAAAGAGAATGGCATTGCCCCTCCAAGCGATGGAGGAGCCGGTTTATGTGAATCCAATGTAAAAATCATCCCCATACATCCGTTTCGCATAAAATAATTGACGAATAGTATTTGTAGAATGCGTATAATTCGCCGTAAATTTTTATTATTATTCTTTTGTTTTATTTATTATCGTATACAATGTTACCATAAACTGATTTCTTGATGGGAACTTGGTAATAGACTGGAAAATTCATTGTTATAGGGATTGTTTTTATCATTTATTACTCAAATAAAGTGGAGTGAGAAAAATAAATAATGAAGCGTAATTAGATGAATTTTTTTAAATATCAATGTACAACGCATGACATAATCGCCGATGATTGAAGGAGGACGTTAGATAGATGGACCGTCCTCCAACTGAGTGGACTCTCGTAGGGTGAAGGTGTCGTGTTTTTCGATAGTAGAGAACGTGGTATTGGCCTTTGTGAGGCTTTGGTATGGATTCAAATAAGGTCAGGATAAATAGTCATTATAAAATTGTAGTGAATTTTGTTTGAATAGTCTTTTGGTACTAATATTAGTGATGATAATTACATTTGATCTAGTTTGATAATGTTCGTCTCGAGTTTATCAAGCGTTCTACTAAGTACTAACACGACTCATTGGTTATCGGCGATGCATCGTAATTTGTAGTTTGAATACTCAATTTCAGTGAAGGGGGTGTTTTAAAATTTGGTTTTGTCATAATAACACGGGTTAATTGTTATAAAGTGCACTAAAGTTTCGTTTCTAGGGTGCCCTAGAGTTTTGTCCATCGTCTTTTGTCACAAAATTTTAGTGCATTATTTGACAATTAACTTCATTTAAGTTCAGAGTTACTTTTCTTATTCATCACAACATAGTCCAAATATTGAAAAATGTTATGTGGTTGATTTTGAAAAATTCAATATAGTTACTAACAGAACCTCATAACGGGGAGCTTTGGTTCGTACGTTGGAATATCACCGTCCCGTTGTGGATAACTCATCACATGTACGGGTTTCGATCTATACTGATTTCGGTTGCAATTTTAACACCCCTAAGTTAGTCCGTGAGGGAATTCAAAAATCATTAATATAAACAAGAAATATGATGACAACAATGTTGTTTAGTGAGATTAGTTTTACATCAATGTATACACTTGATATTAATAAATAAAAAGATAATATCACGAGAGTATATTAAACCTGTCAATTTTCACTTAATTGGATTGAGTTTTACATTTGTTCATTTAACTACACCAGGCTTTCAAATATTCTCACATTTTATTTGGGTAATAAATGACAAAAAAAACTTTTATAACTTGATTTTCCACTCTACTACGAGTATCCAATTGAGAATTTATTTGCAACGGTACACGAATATTTTTGATCGAGTTTTTTAAATCGATAGGAGTATTTTTGCTTTTTATTAACAAAATGGAGAAAATTTAGAAAAAGAAAATTTAGTCAGTAAACTTTTGTAATTAAGTGAGAAATATGATACTTTTAACGTTGTCACGTGAGATTTTCCTACAAATAAATAAATCCACTCCACCTTCTCTCTCTCAAAGAAGGGGCTCTTTTGTCAAGTTAAAACAATGTCTTCTACTCTTCTTCATGTTACTATAATTCTAGAGTCCATAGTTTTTTTTACAAAAAACACTCCGAAACTCAATTACTTATTATTGTTACCCATCAGTTATTAAATTCTATGTTTGGGTGTCAATATAATTGCTCTTCCCTTATAATCGACATATGATCGATTTGGGGATTGTTTTTATCAGAACTGTAGCTAATTTTTTGTCCTCTTTCTCCTCAAAAGAGGTCCTTATCAATACAGTTATCTTGCCGATCAAAAAAAAAAATGATTGGATACTTCTCATCACATGAAATCATGAATCAATAGTTCAGAGGGGAGGGCGCTTCCCATTTTTAACAATTTTGTTAAAAATTTGATGGCATTTTGGTAATTTCGATTGGCATAAACACAAATTAAATGTCCCGCACACCTCTCTCTAGACATCTATCCGTCCACAGGCGCGCGAGCAGCGAGCTGAAGATTAGAGAAACACTTCCATTCCAGGGAGAGCCAAAAACGATACTCTCTCGACCACTCGCTGAGCCACTCTCTCGTCTCTGCGCATGACCTGTGAGTGACCACAAACCCTCTCCAGATACTTGCACGGCTCCATGATGGCGGTTCGAGCCGCGAACGGCTGCGCCATGCTCCGCTCCGCCGCGTCTCAGCCTCTCTCCGTCTTCCGCTGCCGTCTCGCCCATTTCCGGACCCCGCTAGGGCTTCGGTTCTCGATGTCTCGGTCCGATTTGCAGCGGCGGCTGCTTCTCCTCGACCGCGGCGATTGCATGCGGTTGTTTCCGGTTCACAGCCTCGTGGTCAGCGTCCTGGAAGAGCTCGAAGCCTCGCGCAAACGGAGAAAGGAGAAGCTGATTTGCGCTGCTTCCAAGTATGTTTATGAACTTTCTCCTCGAAATTGCTTGCGATTTTGAACTTCTGGTTGTGAAAATGGTTTCAATCGAAATAGTAAATTGCGTGACTGCAATAGGAAATGTGAGTTAACTCATAGATTTAGCTGGAAATGGATGGATGAGCACATGATAACTGTGAATTTTCCTGCAGGTTTCATGGTGTATGTTTTTTTTTTGTTCCAGCTGATATGCCTTCTATTTAGCTTACAAAATTTGGCAAGAGCTCATGCTTGGATTTTGATTTGGAATAAGTGAACGAAGAAACGATTGTTTGCAACTAATTAATATTATTCTGAAAATTTTCATTGCTCGTAATTCTGTTATATCAGATTTTGTGTCAGAGTCTTGAGCTAGTTCTTATCATGGCATTCAGGTTCAATGCCCCAAAACATTGTGATTGCAAATAATAAGCATGGTTTAGCTACCAATCCTGGTATGCAACCATGCTAAAATATAAACCATTTGTTTCTCTGTGATTTTGAGAACTTGATTGGAAGGTGTATTTTGAGAATGCATATATTTATGTCATTAAAAATTAGGGTAGTTCTAAGAGAATGTGTTAAACTTGTCAGAGCGGGATTAAAAAGCAGTGGCAAGCTTCTCGAGGAAAAGCTCGAGAATGAAGTGCTGAAGCAGGGGTCGTTGCTGGAGTTCAAGAAAGATTCTGAGAGAATTTTACTTGGAGTTGCTCAGAGACCCGACGGGAAGAAAAACTGGATGGTTTCTGATCAGGTTCTAGTAGAAACTACTAATCCGGCATGTTGAATAGGTTGCTAGGTGTTTGAGCTAATTGTTTTTTTTTCTTCATAAAATGCTTAGGAACTAAAGTTTTTAGCCAGTCTTAATTATCTTTTGGTCTTCATATGGCAGAATGGGGTCTCATCGTCCATCAAACCGCAACAAATTACTTTTATAGTTCCAGGGGTTGAAAATTTTGACCACAATGATATTTCAGACTTCATACAGAAAGCAGCGAAAAATTTGGTCAGTCCTTGCATATTCGACGATAATATTGCTCTTCCATCTGGTGGCTGAATGGTGGAAAGTGAATTTTTTACTGGTTTGGTGCAGGACTCATCACTGCTTGAGTTGGCTTGGTGTGAGCTTCTTGAAGAGGATAAATCAGTGACGGTTCCAGAACTGGCTGAGGTGATCCAATTGCCAACTGTTGTTTTGTTATATGATCGACAATTGCTCCTTATATGACATCAAAAGCTTATCTCGCAGATGATATTTGCTTCTGCGGAACCGGTTGATTGCTATTCTGCCCATCTTTTACTTTCAAAAGACGAAATATATTTTGCTGTGCAAACAACTAATCGTTCTCGTTCTATTTATGTGCCTCGACCTGTAGCACAGGTATGTTCTGATACTTCTAGATATGTTTCACACATTTACTTGTTTTTTTTTTATTTGCCTCAGTCTGATATTGTAGAAGTTAGATTACATCATGTAGTGTGTTCTGTGTTGTTTTTGGAATGTGTAGCTGATAGATGTTAAACTGCGTATCTGTCCTATAGGGGAATAGTTTATATCGAACATTTGTGACCAAAGAGTTGTTATGGGAAATACTACAAATACCTCACATGGGAAGTCCAAAAAAGTTGGAAATATTGCTGTTTCCTTATTTTGCATGTTACTATATTTGGAAGTAGTAACTGTTCCAAATATCAGGGTCCTCTAACGAGATCCCGATGTGGGGTTCATAACAGTTGTCTATGTAGCAATAATGATATGATTAAATTACGTCAGCCTCCCCCGATTTACCCCAATAGGATA
The DNA here is from genome assembly GCA_036897425.1 of Erodium trifolium. Taxonomy (NCBI): domain Eukaryota; kingdom Viridiplantae; phylum Streptophyta; class Magnoliopsida; order Geraniales; family Geraniaceae; genus Erodium; species Erodium trifolium. Next base: position 7,344 of record JAYMTN010001207.1, read on the forward strand.
CAGCCTACCCTCTCCACACAACCTATGTTTATTATAATAACCGAGACATAATTTTCGTTAAGTGATTGATGGTCTTCATACCATGTGATGCATTTTAGGAATAGTTGACTGTAGTTAGTCTGAGTGACATCTTAGAACTTTATGCTAATCCAGATTTTGCTGTGCTATGCATGCTCACCAATTCTTGATTTTTTTATCTATTCTTTGTTATTATCTGGAACCTCCTTTATTTGAAAACAAGGTGGAGGAGCTTGTACGTAGGAAGTGTGCAAAGGAAGCTGCTGAGAAGGAACTTCAGGAGTTCTTACAATTACTGAAGTCTGCCAAAGCAATGCCTTCAAATGCTAAACCTTCCAAATCATCATGGTTGGCTGAAGAAAAAAACAGATTTAGGATAGAATCTCTTGAAGCATATGCGATTGATGGATACCAAACTGATCAGCAAAAGAAGACAGCTGAGATGGTATGGTCTCTTACTATATACCAAATTTATTGCGATTCAATCAAAAAAGGTGGTTACGGTTGATAAGATGGAAATGCCAATTGCTTAATTTAGAATTTTCAGTTTTGAGAATCTTAGTGTAGGTTATTTCTTCAGTGGCATTCTTGCTCACATGCTCTGTGTGTATTGATTGACTATTTATGCTTTTTATGAGATGTTGAAATTTGCTTGCCAGGTTCTTAAGGAATTGGGAAGGGCAAAAGCATCTGCTTCGGCTCTAAATCTTCTCATTGATATAGGGTATTTTCCTGTACATGTAAACCTTGAACTGTTAAAGCTCAATATTCGTACAGATCACTCAGAGGAGATTATATTGGCTGCTGAAAATCTTCTGTCAGAATCTTCTGACCCAGATCAGGTAATCCTGCTTTCTAATAGGAACATGACTATTGAAGTTTCTTGGTGCCAGAAAGTTCTTTATTTTATATGTTTTGTGTTTCACTATTGAAGATACCGGTTCTACATTAAAATCATGTAGGAATTCTGAAATCCTAATGTTTTGGTTCCCTCCTGCCCCTTTTCTGGTGTTAAATATTTTAAATTTGTTTATGGCAGTTGTGCATATGGAAAAGGTCCTCTTTCCTTTTTTTTTTTCTGAAGAAATGGATTATCAGGTTCTTATGTGAAGATGTGCTGTTCACATTGGCCTTAAGAGGGTTCTATTACATGGGTGTTTGTGCATGGCAATCAGCCAGGCATTAGTAAAACCCTTTATTGGGAAATAAAAGCCAAGGAAACAATATATGTTAATATTTTGATGTTGCATCGGTATATCATCTGAAACTTCTTTTTGGTTTGTGTGCAACAATATGCTCATGTGGTGCGCTTTATCTTCAGATCGACAGAAAGGATCTTACTGACTTAAAAGTTTATGCAGTTGATGTTGATGATGCTGATGAGGTAATTGTTACTCTATTAAATGATTTCTCAAGTTGAGATAACTAATTCTCTCGGTGACTTTACAGTTAGATTTTATTTAACCTCGAACCATTTATCTCAAGTTGCTAACCTAGCTTGGATATGCAGTTAGATGATGCTTTGAGTGCAACAAGGTTGCCAGATGGCCGGATTAAAATCTGGATACACGTAGCTGATCCAGCTAGATACGTCGAACCTGGGAGCATAATGGATAGGTGTGTTCTAATTGTTTTTAGGAATTTCTGATAGAACCTTTTCATTGTATTATAGTTTTGAGGTAGTCAATCTTCTGCAGGGAGGCAATGTCAAGAGGAACTTCTATTTTCTTGCCCACTGCAACATATCCCATGTTTCCAGAGAAATTAGCAATGGAGGGAATGAGTTTGAAACAAGGAGAGATTTGCAATGCTGTTACAGTATCTGTTGTGCTAAATTCTGATGGCAGGTACAGTTTAAATATTTTGGTGTGTTTCTAATAGAGTTCAGTTTGTTGAATGAAAATGTTATATTTTACGTAAATGGAAATTAATGAACGTGGCTTAGGATATGGGCTATCTGCTCCCGGTTAAATGCACTAGCATCAGTGTTATGAAGTTCAGATGACTACAGGAAATTCAATGATTAAAGTAAATCATGTCTTCTTGAGATATTAGTAGAATGAGTCTGCACTGCTCACAATTTTATTAATTTGGAGCATTTTTGTATTCAGAAGATGCTCTATACCACTGTTTTAGTTGCCTGCCTTTTGGTTAAGAGACAATCACAGTTTGTCATCACCTTTTGATCTTGTTGAAGTATTACATTGAACCCACATCAGAAAATTTAAGAATAAAGAGCTACTTATAAAGTTACGGCCACACCCAACTAACAAGGTTGACCTTACAGTTGTGGAAGCCCTACGAGATATAAGTGACCGTTTTGAACAAAAATTCACAGATCTAGAATAGTTCTATCTTGGAGATGAATGGTGAAGTCTATATTATGATTTACAGGCTCTTATGATGTTATATTCTGGCAACGAAGAGTCATTTATTTCCTAAAATGTGTATGACAGCATTGCAGAATATTCAGTGGATAATTCAATCATTAAACCAACCTACATGCTGACCTATGAGAGTGCATCACAGCTGATTTATATGAACCTGGAAGAGGAGGTTGAGTTGAAAATTTTATCAGAGGCTGCGGCGCTTCGGCTAAATTGGCGCAAAGAACAGGTTAGATTCAAAATGTATAAGATTTATCTAAATGTTTTAATTCTTCAAATTTGGAATTGTGTGGCTATAGGTTTTGAGCAGGTATGGTTATAGGCAGTGCACTATGATATAACTGCACTTACCACCATCCTCTGCTTCCTTGCTGTGTGTTGAAATAAAAGGTTGTAAAAAACGCTAGGTGCTAGTCGGGCGGCGAGGCCCCCTAGGTGCTAGTCGAGATTAAACAGATTTGTATTTTTCTATTTTTTTAAAATATTTCATAAACTATTGTATATATAGAGTTAAAATTTAAAATTCCTTTGTTGGGAGAGGACACACAATTAGGAAGGCTTACGTTAGGAAGAGAGCCTAGAGTTGATTAGAATTTAGACATTTTTTTCCTTCGTTTGAAATATTGTTATAAGAAAATCACAAATAGACAAAAAATCCGCATGGACCCCTTAGATCCACCTAGACGCCCAACCCGCCTTGATCCGCATTGCTCCGCCTAGGCGTCTCACCTGCCTTGGAAAATCGAGCCGGTGTTGTTAAAATCAGCGCCTAGATGCCGCCTAGGCCGACTTTTACAACACTGGTTGAAATACTGAATGCTCGTCATTTCTAGCACCTTCAACTTTGTAGCATTGTTATATATCTTTTTCCTCTTCTAATGTTCTCATCACAACTAATACCTCACTTCTAATGCTGGTTCTATGATTGTTATGGGTTGTTGAATTTTTTGTTACAAATTGATATAAAAATCATAATATTGGATTTTATGCATTTTTTTCAGGGTGCAATTTATACGCCCGGTATAGATGCTCGCATCAAAGTGACAAATCCGGAGGACCCGGAACCTTCTATTAGTCTTTATGTTGAAAACCAAGCTGACCCTGCAATGAAACTAGTTTCTGAGATGATGATACTTTGTGGGGAAGTCATAGCCACTTTTGGTTCCGCCCATGGCATCCCCTTACCCTACCGAGGACAGCCTCGATCGGATATTGACATATCTTCATTTGCACATCTTCCAGAAGGACCTGTCAGGAATGCTTCCCTTTTTAAAATGATGCGTGGTGCTGAAATGGATTACAATAAGCCAATACCACATGGGTCTTTAGGGCTTCCTGGTTATGTTCAGTTCACGTCTCCCATACGTAGATACATGGATCTTCTTGCTCATTATCAGGTAAGTTTTTCATCTGGTCATATTGCACAAGTATGAATGCACTATAGAACTAGCTTTCTTGGTAATACTTCATTAAGTAAAGGGGTAATTACGTTATAGAACTAGCTTTCTTGGTAATACTTCATTAAGTAGAGGGGTAATTACACATCACTACCTTACACTTCCAGTAATTTTGAAAACAAATATGAAAAATTGTATAACAATGCAAATTCTAAATTAAGAATATTATGGTGTTCGGCCTTTATAATAATTTTGTGGTTTTAAAATATTATTTTACTTAATTTTGTTTTTTAATATGTAAGGTTCATTTTTGTCATTAAACCTGACATTACGGTATGTTGAAGTTGAGCCCACATCGACTAAATATAAGAATAAAGAGCTAGGGCCATACCAAACTAACAAGGTTGACCTTTTAGTTGTGGAAGCCCGGCCCGTTTTAAACAAAATTTACATGGTAAATAGAAACAAAAACAAAGATAAAAGAGATGAGTTGATACAATTCAAAGTACAGGGTAGTGAACTGTAATTACCCCTTAAGTAAGGGGAGAAGACCAATTAGTTTTCGAAGATATTATAGTTCCCCGTAGTACATGTGCTTTAAAATCGAAAGTATAACAAATTCTTTTAATCGTTTTGTCACTGCATGTCTTTCCAGGTGAAGGCATTTCTTCGAGGCGATGCTCTACCTTTCACAACCGGTCAGCTGGCAGGGATCGCATCGATTGTAAATATGCAATCTAGACTTATAAAGAAAATCTCCAATAACGGTCTTCGTTATTGGATGATAGAGTACTTGAGAAGGCAACCATACGGAAAAACGTTCCGTGCTTTGATCCTTAGGTTTATCAAAGATAGCTTTGCCGCAGTGTTTTTGGTTGAGGTAAGCTCGCTCGTTATATTTTGACTTGTTATGCTTTCACAACAATATATTTCATGTGTTCACTGAATCACATAACTGGACTTTTGGTTAATAGTACTGCTCCGAAAATGTTTTATACTTGAGAGCTCTATAGAACTCTGCAGAGCCCCCTTGAATTACTCGAATCCTATATTATACCTTTATTATCTTCATTACTATATGGTGTTAATTTGGCCCGTGCTTAGGAACATTGTCTTCGATAAAAATCCTCCCATATAGATACAGGGGATAATTGCAAAAGAATATTATGAGGTATTCAGTTTTGGCAACTTGTAGACCTCTCTTTGATAACTGCAAAAAAAGTGCTCTACACTGAACTTGTCTTCTTAATGCATCAATTTAAAAAATATATATGCCATGTCATTATGGTAATGAATTTTGCCCGAGTTTCTTAAATTGTTGTGGGGGTATTTTGGTTGTTTATTGCCAAAATTGAGTGAAAAGGTTAGAAGTCAATGTAGTGAAGTGAGAAATGTGACAAGAGTTTGTTTGATCATCCCTTCTATTTATCACGTCTACCATTTGATTTCCAGACAAAAAAACTCCTACGTCTCATCACTGATTCTTTTAGGAAAAACGTTATTTACATACCCATTTTGACCTGTCGCTATCATAGGCACCCCCTAAAGGTGAGGGAGGGGTTATCAGTAACACACTGTCACCTTTCGTATTAATAAAAAACACCCGGATTTACACATAAAGGTGATGATTTTATCAGGAACACACTGTCACCTTTCTCATTTATCAGTGTTTTTTTTTGGAACAAAATGACCTAGACCAGGGTGTTTTTAATGATAAACGAAAGATGACAGTGTGTTACTGATAACCCCTCACCTTTACCGTGTGTATTTGAGAATCAAATATCAAAGGGGTTGTTTATGAAGTTACCCCGTTCTTTTACTATGTCTGAGTCAAATGGATGATCTTGCAGGTTGGGTTTCAAGATACTGCGTGGGTGTCTGTGGGAGTAGAGGTTGGAGATGAAATTGATCTTCAGGTGGAAGTAGCTCATCCTCGTAGTGACATTCTTACTCTAAGACATTCTCAGGCTGTGTAATATTTTCCCAAGGTAAGGGTGCTCCGCAGTCCGCATACATTTTTGTATATCCTATGTTGTGTTACAATACTATGTTATTCATAATCATAATTTGTCACCATGGTCGATTACGCATTATTTTGTCAGTGTCTTAATTCCAGCGTTAATGAGAAGCTCTCATTCACAAACTTGTCTTGAGTGCATTAATTAAAACTGTTAATAGGAAAGTCCCAAAAGAGTATTATATATGAGGAGCTATACTTGTGTCATTAACCTTGGGCTTTGAATTGGGCCTTTAATGAATTATGTTTGAAC
>JAYMTN010001208.1:0-13413 GCA_036897425.1 Erodium trifolium
AGGGGGTTAACATTCCCTGGGTTGAAACCAGGTTGCATGTAAGGATTCGAAAAAAAAACGCTTGATTGTATGACGAATAAGTTGTTGTTCGGGTTGATGTTCAACATCTGTTGAAAGTTGTCGGGTTGATCTGCGTTGAAATCGGGTTGCTCTAGTACGTCCTCGTGTTGATCCTTCTCTTGTGGAGATGGTGGCTGAGTCTCGTCGCCAGACATTTTTTGGACAGAAAAACAAACTTGAGAAAGAGTTGAAAATTGAGAGAGCTGAGAAATTGAGAGAGAATTGTGTGTGGGTTGATGAAAGGGATGTGTGGTATTTATAGATGGGGGAAATTATTTTTTTGGGATAAAATTAGGATTTTATGATTTTTTTTAAGTTATTGTTGTTGACCGTTAGAGTCCAACGGTCTGCCTCGCAACACCAACGTCACGGGTCACACTTCAATTCACTGTCAATCGACTTGCAAGTCACTCCTCACAACTCGCGTCTGTGAACCGCGAGTCTCGTGCGACTTACGGTTCACTATTTACTAAATCACGAATCGCAAACCGCGGATCGTGTATATGGGTCGCACGATCTAGTTACTCTCATAAGAAATCCGTGAAACAGTCCCACCACGTTGGCATCCACAGACAAAGGAAGCTGAAAGAAGATGCGTAATTTTCAATAACTAAATTAGATCTCACAGAATGAACTAAAATTTAAAATACAGGAGAGAAAGGGCGCCATGTGGCGGGCAACGACCTCGATTCTCGGCGAGAAGCCTTGAACTACATTTCAAGGCCATTTCTTTTATTTTCTCGAGAAACAAACACCCCGAGACGCGACTAGAATCTTCTCCACCAGTGCCCAGTCCCTTTTACAGTTTCGCAGCTCGCCTATCAGTTTCGTCTACTCCAGAGTCCACACAATGTACGTTTGACTAGAAATTGGATCGCTCCCTAGTTTTCACCGGTTTGATGGTTGTGGATTTGCTTATTTTTGCTCATGTCGAAGTTTGATTGCTTGTTTATACCTGCTTTTGTTTTCAGATTTGGATTGTGACTGAGGAGATTCTGATTTCTGTATGAATTTGATCCGATCAACATTGTGATAAATTTGAAGTTTCTGCAGTGGAGATCTATGGGGAAAGGAGAAATCGTGAACCAGAAGCCCTATAATCGGCATGTGTATCCGGCATGGGCGGAGGAGGTGGAGAAATGCGAGAGACACTACGGAGTGAGTGTGAAATTGGGGCTGAGATCCGACGAAGTCGAGAGGCGGCGCGAGATCTATGGCTTCAACGAGCTCGAGAAGCACGAGGGGCTGTCTATTTGGAGATTGGTTCTGGAGCAGTTCAACGACACTCTGGTTCAGATTCTATTAGCTGCTGCTATTGTTTCCTTCGTGCTTGCTTATTACGACGGTGAAGAAGGTGGAGAGATGGAGATCACAGCGTTCGTGGAGCCTCTGGTGATTTTCCTGATCCTGATTGTGAACGCCATTGTTGGAGTTTGGCAGGAGAGCAATGCCGAGAAGGCGTTGGAGGCAATGAAGCAGATTCAATCCGTCCATGCCTCGGTGCTTCGTGCTAACACGAAAATCCCCAATGTGCCCGCGAGGGAGCTCGTGCCTGGGGATATTGTTGAGCTTAAGGTTGGTGATAAAGTGCCTGCTGATATGAGGGTTGTGGAGTTGATTAGCTCGACCGTGAGGGTTGAACAAGGGTCACTCACTGGAGAGAGCGAGGCGGTGAATAAGACCAATAAGACTGTTGCTGCAGATGCTGATATTCAAGGGAAGAAGTGTATGGTTTTTGCTGGAACCACTGTCGTCAATGGACGTTGTATTTGTCTGGTTACGCAGATTGGTATAGAAACCGAGCTTGGTCAAGTTTATGAACAAATTTACGAGGCATCTCAGCACGAGGAAGATACCCCTTTGAAGAAGAAGCTGAATGAGTTTGGAGAGGTACTCACAAAGATTATAGGAGTGATTTGTGTATTGGTGTGGCTCATCAACGTGAAGTACTTCTTTACTTGGGAATATGTTAACGGGTGGCCAAGGAATTTCAAGTTTTCTTTTGAGAAGTGCACGTATTACTTTGAAATTGCTGTGGCCTTGGCTGTGGCTGCCATTCCTGAAGGTTTACCTGCAGTCATTACCACTTGTTTGGCAATGGGTACCCGGAAAATGGCCCAGAAGAATGCCTTTGTTCGTAAGCTGCCCAGTGTTGAAACATTGGGCTGCACAACCGTTATTTGTTCAGATAAAACGGGTACTTTGACTACCAAGCAAATGTCGGCTGTGAGGGTCGTGGCTATTGGTTCAGAACCTGATAGGTTGAGGAGCTTTAAGGTAGATGGCACCACATACAATCCTCTTGATGGAAGGATACACGACTGGCCAAGTGGTTGTATGGATGCTAATCTGCAAATGATTGCAAATATAGCTGCTGTATGCAATGATGCTGGTGTTGCTCAGTCAGAGCACAGGTATGTAGCTCACGGAATGCCTACCGAGGCAGCTCTAAAGGTGAGATCCTTATGTCTAGATTGTTCAACTTTTATAATAACCCTACTGTGATCTCATTCAATTGCTTTTTGCTGGTTTGAAAAGTTTCGCAGTAGAAAACTTTGGAACCTTTTGAATCTTTGATTAAATGTGGACCTAATCTCTCGAATCTTGTGATATGGTTTGGAAGTCTACTCAATGAGTTATTGTGATGCCAGGTTCTAGTTGAGAAAATGGGCCTCCCTGAAGGATCTGGATCGACAAGTAGCTCTGAAGTTCTGTGTATGTCGAAATTCGACAGTCTTTACCCTTTTTCATTGCATTAGCATTTATTGAATTTATATGTTCCTTCTTCACTTATTTGCCTGTCATTTATTTTAAAAGGTTGTTGCCAGAAGTGGAACGAGTATGAACGTAGGATTGCAACTCTTGAACTTGACCGTGATAGGAAGTCCATGGGTGTTATTGCAAAATCAAGCTCAGGGAAGAACACCTTGCTAGTGAAGGTGCTTTTTTCTGTCTCTTTGAAACTTGTTTGCTTTGATTAATAGGCTGCTGCTTGTTCCAATCCATTTTAGGTTCTTGCTAAATGTGCATTATCTTCATTTAATGATTGTCAGATACAATAGTAGTCTCTTAATGGTATCCAGACAAAAACACATGCTACGAGTTGTTTCTAATTTTTTTTATTTAACATGTGGTCATTTACTCTGGTTTACGGCCTATGACATTGTCTGTGGATCACTGAACCACTTGTGACAAGTTTGCATATAAATATTATTCTCAACTTAGAGATTCATAGTAACTTGTTTTGGTTCTAAGCTCTAACTACATGCTGCGTCGTTCATCAATCACCCTAGATTCAAAACACGGTAGATGGTGTAGTTAGAAAAAGCATCTTTACTTCTTCTTTTTTGTTCATTGTTGCCAAACTCAAAGGACAGAAGGGTATTGCATTTAATTCTCTATTTATATTTTTCATTTTGGTTGCAAACACGTTTAGTGCTTCTGACAAAGGCTAAATATTGGCAGGGTGCAGTAGAGAATGTGTTGGAGAGATGCGTAAAATTGCAATTGCTTGATGGTTCAGTCGTACCTCTTGATAACAGTTCAAGGAACATCATTACGCAAGCTCTTCATGATATGTCAACTGATTCTCTACGCTGTCTGGGATTTGCATACAAAGACGAGCTCAGTGATTTTCAAACATACGATGGTAGTGAAGATCATCCAGCTCACGAGCTTTTGTTGGATCCATCTAATTATTTGTCAATTGAGAGTGAACTAATTTTTGTTGGTTTAGTCGGACTGAGGGTAAGTGGTGTGCTTGTGTGATTCTCATGATTTTTACTTGCTTTAACAGTGAGTGATCATTTTTTTTTTCCAATCTTAAACAGGATCCTCCCAGGGAAGAAGTTACCCAAGCAATTCAGGACTGCAGAGCAGCTGGTATACGAGTTATGGTTATTACCGGAGATAACAAGAATACTGCAGAAGCTCTTTGTCGTGAAATCGGTGTGTTTGAACCCTCGGAAGACATTAGCTTCAAAAGTTTAACAGGGAAAGAGTTTATGGCTCTGCAAGACCAGAAAGCCCATCTGAGACAAAGTGGCGGGCTTCTCTTCTCTAGGGCTGAACCAAGGCACAAACAAGAGATAGTGAGGCTGCTCAAAGAAGATGGAGAAGTTGTTGCCATGACTGGTGATGGAGTGAATGATGCGCCGGCCTTGAAACTGGCTGACATTGGAATTTCTATGGGCATTGCTGGAACTGAGGTATTCAACTTGTTTCCTTATTAAACAATCTCATACATAGTTTGTAGGGAAAACGTTATTTACACAGGGTGACCTTTGATTCTCAAAAACACCTCCTAAAGGGGAGGGGTTATCAATAACACTGTCACCTTTCGTTATCAATCAAAAACCGTGGATTCACACTGAATAGGTGATGGGTTTACTAGGAATACACTGTCACTTTTCTCATTTATCAGTGTGTTCTTGGAACAAAATGGACGGAATCAATGGTTTTTTGATGAATAACGAAAGGTGATTGTATGTTACTGATAACCCCTCACCCTTTCGGTGGCTATTTGACCTTTGATCCTGAAAAACACCCCTTAAAGGTGAGGGGTTGTTGGTAACACACGGCCACTTTTCGTTATTAATCAAAAATCTCGGGTCCACAGAGAATAGGTGATGAGTTATCAGGAACACACTGTCACGTTTCTCATTTATCAGTGGATTTTTGGAACAAAATGAACGGAATCAATGGTTTTTAGATGAATAACGAAAGGTGACAGTGTGTTACTGATAACCCCGCACCGATACAGTGTGTATTTGGCCTTTGATTCTCAAAAACACCCCCCATAAAGGTGAGAGTTATCAGTAGCATACTGTTACTTTTCGTTACTAATCAAACAACCCAGATTCACATTAAATAGGTGATGAGTTTATCTGGAACACACTGTCACCATTCTCATTTATCACTTTTTTTTTTGGAACAAAATGGGTGGAATCTGTAGTTTTTTTATGAATAACGAAAGGTGACAGTGTGTTACTGATTACCCCTCACCTTTACGATGTGTATTTGAGATTCAAAGGTCGCTGAAGGTGTGCTAATAAAGTTACCCCTAGTTTGTATTATAAGGACTTATTTTGATGCTTCGCTCTTCTTTTCAGGTTGCAAAGGAAGCTTCGGACATGGTGTTGGCAGATGATAATTTTAGTACCATAGTGGCCGCTGTTGGTGAAGGCAGATCTATTTACAACAACATGAAGGCATTTATTAGGTTTGTCTCTCTCATTTCTTGGATTAAGCTGGCTAGATTTTATTCTGCAAACATTCCACTACATGAAAGTCCATTATAAAGAAAATAGCATCACATCATAACTCTGTTACCCTAACATTGCTAGGAATGACAATGCATGCTGTTCATAATTTTCTTTCATTGGTTCTGCAAGTTTTCATTGAATTTGACCCGCTGCATAGCTGAGAACTGACATGTCACCGATTCCATTCTAAAGCTCTGGATAAGAACCTTGGCATAATATAATAGAGGGATAATCTCATATAAGTACTCAATCTTGTCCCTTTTCTCACCTAATTACACTAAACTACCAAATTTTCTTATTTTTCTCTATTTTGATAACAAATGACAATAGTACCCTTGGAGCAAAATAAGGAACTCGTCCAAAATTTATTGTGGCAGTGGCATTTAAAAAAAAATGAAAACTAATGAAGGAGGTATCTCTTTTACCAAAATGGAGTAGAGTGAGAATATTTGTAAGTCTAGAGCTGTTGAGTGAGTAAACATTTTAATCAGCTTAATGTCTTTCCTGGATTACACACGGATTCAGGTACATGATTTCATCAAATATCGGTGAGGTTGCCTCTATATTTCTCACAGCAGCCTTGGGTATTCCCGAAGGCCTGATACCCGTTCAGATTCTGTGGGTCAATCTCGTTACCGATGGACTACCAGCAACAGCTCTAGGATTCAATCCTCCAGACAAGGACGTAATGAAGAAGCCCCCTCGTAACACTGATGACTCACTCATCACTCCCTGGACCTTGTTCCGCTATCTGGTTTGAATCTATCACTCCCGTTTCTATATAAACCATATTACTCGTGTTACTAATAGGGATAATTACAAAAAATTATGAGGTATTCATTTTGTACAATCTGTAATCCTTTTTTTATATTTGCAAAAATGCCCCTCGAATTTGTGTTTTTGTTGCACTTCTTTGTATAAACTTGTTTCAAAATGACGATTTTACTTTTAAAAAATTTAAATGGTAATTAAAAAACAGAAAACCAAATTTTCATATCCGTTAGATTTCTTATTCTTTGCATGTTACAAAGAGAGAGAAAATTAAGGGAGATGAAATTTTGGATTTTTTATTTATTTATTTATTTATTATTTTTAAAATCTAAATTGTAAAGGTAAAATCATCATTTTATACAAATTGCAACTATGGAAGAAAAAGAATACATGTTGTAAAAAATGAATTCTGTTAAAATTGATGAGTTTTTTTTTTTAAAGAACTGACGTTGAAATGAAAAATAATTATTTTTATATTAATTATTTACCGTCATTTAAAATTTTAAAACTATTATTATTATTTTAATTACTTACGACAAAATGGTTATTTTACAAAATTTATAGGGGTATAATTGTCATTTTGTTTGAAAACTAACATAAATCCTAGTGTGTACAACTTTGCATTTGCAACCAAAAGTTAGTCTGAAGTTCATTTTTTTTTCCAGAAGTTAGTTTTTATGTTGGTGCCATTCATAAAGGTAGTTTTAAGGAATTCTCCCTGAAACCATATTAGACTTATTATTATTTTTTATCAGCATATTACTCTTGTTACTAATATTAATTTCCTCGATTCAATCCACACAGGTCATAGGAACCTACGTTGGAGTAGCGACGGTCGGGATATTCATCATTTGGTACACAAAAAGGTCATTCCTGGGCATCGACCTGGTAGGCGACGGGCACACACTCGTCACCTACTCCCAGCTAGCCAACTGGGGCCAATGCTCGACTTGGAACAACTTCACCGTCACGCCCTTCACCGCCGGTTCCGGGGTCGTTTTCTCCAACGACCCGTGCGATTATTTCACAACGGGGAAGGTGAAAGCGATGACGCTCTCACTCTCCGTGCTCGTTGCCATCGAGATGTTCAACTCGATCAATGCTCTGTCCGAGGACGAGAGCCTCTTGACCATGCCCCCGTGGATGAACCCTTGGCTCCTCTTGGCCATGTTTGCTTCCTTCGGCCTGCACTTTTTGATCCTCTACGTGCCGTTTCTTGCTCAGGTGTTCGGCATTGTGCCCTTGAGTTTTAACGAGTGGCTCCTTGTTTTGGTCGTTGCTTTGCCGGTGATCTTGATCGATGAGATCCTGAAGTTTGTGGGGAGATGGATGGGTACGAGCAAGCATCGAGCGTCCGGGCCGAGGAAGGCTAAGTCGGAGTGAAAGGTGGTCAGGGTTCTGAGTCACTAGTGAGTCTCAACCCATAATTGCTATTTTAGGCTTTCATAGAACCTATTCTGTATCCAACAAGAAAAAGGAACTACACTAGTATGTATCATATACACTATGCTTGTTCCCTTTTGAATCTGATCCAATCCGACCCAAAACCAACTGTTCGTTTGGAAATTTCTTGAAAAGCTAATCATAGATTTTTTTTCTATGGAAATTTGTTCTGAACGTCCCGTGGTGCCTTGGCGATTGCTTGTCGAAGCGTTATTCGAATGCATTGGTTGTCAATTACCCCGGCAGGGCTCGCCAATCGTCAAGCCATCAATTCGTCGACTATTATTGTCGGTAAAGCACTGACAAGCCAACGTCAATGATCGTCAAACATCACGTGTGTTACGGCCTATCGGATTGTGGCACGTGTCCTTGAAATTAATTTTGATTAATGTTTTATAATTGAATGCGAGTACGATGAATGCGATGAAGACTTGATATTTTGAGAACCGAAATTGACACTGGGATGCCACAACAGATGCTCTAAATCTAATGAACTCGGCAACAATTAATGATAGAAGTAAAGATAACTATAAGAATGATGCTAGACACGGGCTTTGATGATCGCGGGACGCTATGATGAAAAGCAGTTATCTGCATTTTAAAGTTAGCGTCTCGGATCTTACGCGACCTGAAAATATGTCTAACCCTTCTCTATGTTTTTTCATTTGTTATTAAAAAATAAAGATGAACTCCTAAAAGAAAATGACTGAGTGCAATTTTCTCTTGATTATACGAAACAGATGACTTTTATCAGCCAGATACTAGTCCGAATGAACTAATTAAAACCTTCGCGGGTTTAGCAGTTGGATATCAAATGCACATGCTGTTTAGAGCGGCCCAATAAACCAAACGATGGGCCCAACACAGGCCCGTTTAAACGGGTGAAGCTCCTTAAACGCAGCGTTTGGTAGGCGCTGCACCAGCCATTATTACTAGCAAGCAAGCTGTACCTTCTCTTTCTTCTTATCTGTTTCTCTTTCAGAATTTAGGGCTAATCAAACCCTACGTTTCTTCATTTGTCTCCAAGGTACGAGTTTCGCGATCAATTTCTAATAAATTCGGATTTTTATCTCCTTTTTCTAAATTTCTGCTTCGCAATGTCGCATCAGATCTGATTTTTGTTTTTTCACGCCTATCTGTCGATGATTTCTACACGATATTGTTTCGCTAGATCTGGTTTCTCTTTCGTTGACAGATTGATGTTTTGGTACCAATTGCAGCTCGAAAATGCCTCGCCACGATGACCGCAACGGTAACACGCGCCTCTATGTCGGTCGCTTGTCTTCGCGTACTCGTTCGCGCGAGCTGGAGAGCCTCTTCAGCAGATACGGGAGGTATATAAATCTCGTTGTTCGAATTCAATACTGTGTACTGTTGGTGATTTGATAAATATGTTTTTTTTAATCTGTGCAATAATTTTGAGATAATTTTAGAGAGGACATTGCATTTGGGTATGATCCACCCAGCAAATTCCATGTTTGGGGTGATAAATTGTTGGTGTGTGTCTAGTTGAGATGAGGGTTCATTAGTTTTCTGTGTCAAAGCTCGTTTTTTTTAACTTGAATGGTGATCAGGTTTCTGGGCTTTTTGCCTGAACTGGAGGTCTGTGATGAATGAGAGGGTGGCCTTGGTGGACATTGTTGTGGCTTATGTAGGAGACTTGGGACGATACTTTCTGTAGTTAATTGCCTGTTTTTTTATGGAGATGGCAACCATTTCAAACTGGTGTTTAGTACGTCTGTGAAGGATGAAGTAACATACAACTTGCAGTATTTAAGTAATGACGGCTTTGTTGTTTCTGGCACCCATTTACGCAGAGTCCGGGATGTGGATATGAAGAACGACTTTGCTTTCGTTGTGAGTGTTTTTTTTTATAAGCTTTTCTTCTTTCTATATGTTTCTATAGTCTAATGAAGGTTTTTTTTTCCACACTTTGTTCTCTCATGTGAACCTTGATGCGTATACTCACAACTAAGAAGATAAAATGAATGCACATTTTTGTTCCTTTTATTCTCCTATGTTCTCAGGATTTCAGTGATCCTCGTGATGCTGATGATGCAAGATATAACTTGGATAGACGTGAATTCAATGGAAGCCGTATCATTGTTGAATTTGCTAAGGGGGTGAGTGTATTAATATCTCGATATGGTTATCTGCTACTGTCTTAAGTCATTGTGATGTTATTTTATGGAGATAGTGTTGAATATTATCTGTGCACATAGGCCTGGATCTTGCATGAGTTTGGTTGCATGAATTTTAATTCATTGCTCAGTTACTGATTAGGGACTATTTATTTGTCATGTGCATAAGTTCTGTAACGCCAGACTAGTTAGTTCTGACAAATGCTTATTATTAATTCAGGTCCTTAACTTAGTTTTTTCTTTGTTAATTTATCATCCCACAGTGTTGCCTCCTTCTAGTTCTCTTTCCACAATTAATCTTTATATTTTCAAGTTTCCAAGTGGTGGATTTGCTCATATGCCTGCAATCTCATGTCCCTTCCCTCCATCTATTACATTATCTTTATTTAAATGATTCTTAATCATATGAACTTAATATGTTAACGTTGCCAATTTCAGACGTACTAGTTCATCTAATAGTATTTATTATCTTCTGTTTTTTTGAACTTGAGACAGGCACCACGTGGTTCTCGAGAATATCTGGGAAGAGGTCCTCCTCCTGGTTCTGGACGGTGCTTTAATTGTGGTATTGATGGCCATTGGGCCAGAGACTGCAAAGATGGAGACTGGAAGGACAAGTGTTATCGGTGTGGGGAAAGAGGACACATAGAAAGAAAGTGCAAGAATGAGCCCAAGAAGCTAAGGTATTTCAATTTCTCATTTCTATCCATCTTTCTAAATAACCAAATGATAATCTGCATGCCAATCATACTTCATCATTCTTGCTTAATTGCACATGCAGCCGTGGGAGGAGTGACTCACGTTCTCCAGTTAGATCACGCTCTCCACGCCATCGCAGGAACCGCAGCCCTAGTTATAGCCGCAGCCGCAGCTACAGGTTAGTGTCTTCCAGTTCGTGCATATAAAAACATGAATTTGGATATTTTCTATTTATTCCCTTTATGTATACAATTTTAAACAATTAAACTATATATATGTATATAAAGTATTTTTTTTGTTCAAGGAGCGAACACAGTAGTTTTTTTAATTTAAAATTGTGATAATTGCCAAAAAGTCCCATGAGGTATTCACCTTTTGCAAATTATACCCCTCTTCTTTGATTGTTGCATAAAAGTCCATGAACTTACCTTTTTGTTGCACTGTTTTAAAATGATGATTTTACCCTTGAATTTTTAATTATAAAAATAACAAGTAAAAAGCATAAAATACAGAATTTTCTCCCACTGCATACGAAGAGAGAAAATTAAGGGAAATTAAAACTCTAGATTACTTTTTTAGGCATTTTTATTATTAAACCTCAAACTAGGGTAAAGTGAATCAAAAATAAAGTTCTTTGGGCCAAATTGATACAATTTACAGTGCAAGGTAGTGAATTGATAATAATGTAAAGTACAGAGGTAGTGAAGTGATTACCCCTAAAACATATGAATCCTAGGATTAGTTATGACCGTTGCAGAGAAACTCAATCTCTTGTTGGCAGATGCTTGTGTTTAAGTTTTTGAAGCAAAATCTAATATTCGACCTTCTGTTATCACCAGTCGATCAAGATCAAGATCCCCAGTAAAGAGAGAGCGAAGCATTGACCGTCACAGGAGCTCATACAGCCCTCGCAAGGGGAGGTCTGAGGCCAAGACCAGCCCCTCCAAGGAGAGGACGCGTTCCCCAGCTGATAGCAAGGGCAGCCGGTCTCCACCGGCCACCAGGGAAGATGGCAGCCCGGATGCAAGGGACAGAAGCCCTCTCAGCCCGGAAAAGGACAGCCCTCCGGCGAGGGGGTACCGGAGCTCTCCTGAAGGTAACGGTAACGGTCTGAGCCCTAGTCCTAGAGATGACCGGAGCCCTGCTGGTGCAGAGAATGACAATAGCAAGTCCCCAAGAGGCAGCCAGTCTCCTTAGTGTTCTCATGCTATTCTGGGTATGTCTTCTCCTGTACCTTCTTATTGGAAAAACCCAAATTGCTCCTGCTTTGTATGAATTTGAAACCTTGTTGTTCTCATGAAGTGGCTGAAGGGCATTATACAGTATTGAGATTTATGGTACTTTACTTACATATTATTCATTTTAATTATGAGTTTAGTTGGATGATAAAAGTATAATTTCTCTTGCCATGATTAAGATGATGAAGTACATGTTTATTTTGAGCCAAAATAATGTTAATATCTTGTTGGTTTCAAATATTATTATGCATATAAAAAAAATGTTCTTAGTGACTCCAAAAGGTCACTGAATATGATACCCTGCTGAAGGTTAATGGCCACCGGCCCTTATATTCCCAACTCTTTTACTTTCCCACTCTAAAAGGGATTCTATTCAATTTCGATTTTTTCTTCACAGTGATTTCGTGGATCAATTATTGCTTAAGAGTAACTTCAACTATAGGTGAAGCCAGATTTTTGCAAATCGATGGTTACTAGGCAAAAAAAATGTGTGAATAGCTGGACGAAGTAGCCCGGACGGTGAAAGCCTTACTTTCGTGTGCAAATAGCCTGGATGAAATAGCCCGGGAGATGAAAGCCTTACTTTCGTTCGGTGAATCTCCTTGGCCATGCGTCCTCTTTTTGGAAAAATATCGAAACATGTTTTTTAAATTCTGAGATGATACACTTGGTCTTTTGGTTGATTGTCGTCTTAAATATTTATTTATCAAAATTAAACTATTAACCCTGCCTATTCACTCAACATTTTCAGTTCTCTGAATGATGGAGAATCTCTTAATGCTGACCCTTTTCTTCTTTTTCTCCGAATAAATGGACATGGTTAGCTTGCTCTGTATTTTCTCTTCCGAAGCTCTCAATACACTAGTTGAGTCATCCATGGAGGATCCGATCCCCAACTCAAGCTCTGATATTAATGGCTATCACAGTCCATTTCAAGGCAACTATGAAGAACCTGAAGCCAACCTCTCTTACCCTTATCCCACTTCTCCTCTCCGGTGGGGTTTCTTCGACAGAGAAGGCCTTGGCTTCACATGCCTTCCTGGTGTCGAGGCCTACGAGGAAGAGGAAGAAGAAGAAGAAGAACTACCGAGCAATGGGTATGGGAACTGGCTGAGCTCTTGCTGGCAAGAGGACAACTATGGCGGCTCCTACAAGAGTGGAGCAGAACATGAACCTCGCTCTGAGCACTTACAAAACCTGTCTGGTTCTGACAATGATGATCCTTGGCCTTGGGTTCAAGGTGGGGACTATGGGTACCAGAGACCAGAACCTAGAGTTGATTCGGAGGAAATTGGTGTCGTGGGACTGTGTGAGGACATCTTCGGTCACTGGCCTTGCTTGCTCCGAGAATATCGCAAAACCTACGGCCAACCTTGAAACTGAACAAGGCATGGAGTATTGGAGTTCCTCCGAAAGAACAAAAGAGGATATAAAATTTCAATATGCTTTCCCGATAAAAAAAAAAACAATAACTGGACCAGGAATCTATATCAACTGGTTTTAGACAAATGAAATCATAGTGTATTAATTGATATAAAAAGTATTTATGTTAATAAAAATAAATTTAAAGTTATGTATATTTACTATTCATGCCTTTAATTGATTTGTCTTAAAGTTATTGTAATTTGTAGTAAGGGGAAGCAGTTTGTAAGAGATACTCTGCATACAATTCGAGTTCAAATCAAACTTTTGAAAGCCACAAATATCCTTAGAGCACCCACAATGGGCGGGGACGCCGGCGGTAAGGAAAAAAGTAGGAGAGAGTGCATAAAGTAAGAAAGAGAAACCAATAAAATA